>JAAGEH010000032.1:3312158-3350166 GCA_011751065.1 Lasiurus cinereus | reverse complement strand
CGACACATGCCCTCACCCCCCTCCCAGTGCCTTGTGTCCATTGGTTATGTTTATATGCATTTATACAAGTCCTCGGTTGATCTCTTACCTCAATGCCTGCTCCCCCAATGGTCCCCAGGCTTCCTGCTGTCATTTAACAGTCTGTTCTATGCTTCTTTGCCTCTGTATCTATTTTTGTTCATCAGTTTATAATGTTCTTTATTATCCATAAATGAGTGAGATCATGTGGTATTTTTCTTTCACTGACCGGCTTATTTCACTTAGCATAATGCTGTCCAGTTTCATTCATGTTGTGGCAAATGGAAAGAATACCTTCTTTTTTATAGCACTGAAGTATTCCATTGTGTACATGTACCACAGTTTTCTAATCCACTTATCTGCTGATGGGCTTTTAGGCTGTTTCCAAATCTTAGCTACTGGAAATTGGGCTGCTATGAGCATAGGAGTGCATATATCCTTTCTGATTGGTTTTCTGTTTCCTTGAGATATATTCCTAGAAGCGGTATTCCTGGGTCAAATAGCAGTTCTATTTTTATTTTTTTGAGCAAATGCCATACTGTTTTCCACAGTGGCTGCACCAGTCTGCATTCCCACCAACAGTGAAGGAGGGTTTCTTGAGGAAATCAAGATGGTGGCATAGGTGAACACTTAAACTGCTGCCTTGCACAATAATTTCAAAACTACAACTAAAAGACAGAATGGATATCATCCAGAACTATAGGAAAGTTGGCTGAGTGGAAATTCTACAACTAGAAGGAAAGAGAGGGGCTCAAAGAGACTCAGAGGAGCTGAAAAAGCTGAGGTATGGAGACACGCATGTAGAGAGAATGGGTGCTGGAGTGCCTGGCTGGCTTCCTCTGGTAGGAGGGAGATGCAGACTCCCAACTGCACTGAACCCCTTATCATACAGCACTGAAACCAAGTTCTGGGTGAGACTCACATGGGGGGAGTCTGTACTATGAAAGGAAATTTAGGGGAGGTGCGAAAGGGCAGAGATCTGTGGGTGTGGACACCACTGCGAACAGAAGACGGACTGCTGATTGTGCCACTGGCTTTCTCTGGTGGGAGGGAGACAGAGCCTCCCAACTGTGCCACTTCTAACAGCACTGAGCCCCAGTTTCGGGCAAGACCCTGGGGACCCAGACTCATATGGTCCCATAGTGCAGGGGAGCTGGAAAGGCAGCGGTCTAGAGGCATCACACATGTGTGCACACAGACGGCTCCAGCTATTAACAAGAGACACTTGAGACCCAGGGGCCGCATAGGGCTGGGCTGACTGGAGGCCAAGGCTCTCTGAGACTCCACCCCATCCAAGCTCAACAAAAAGGCTTTTGCAGTTTTGCAAGTCTTGTATCAAAAGGCTGATTCCAACACAGAAGTTCTCCTGGCATAGTGAAAATGTGGAGACAAAGGAACAGATCACAAACAAAAGAAATAAAGGAAAACAAACGACTGGATATAGAGTTCAAAACCATGGTTGAAAGTTTTTCAAGAATTTCCTGGAAAAGATGGATAAATTTAGCGAGACCCAAGAGGAGATGAAAAAGGACCAACTAGAAATTTAACATAAAACTACTGAAATAAAAAATATTATACAGAGACCTAACAGCAGACTAGAGGAAGGCAAGAATCAAGTAAAAAATTTGAAATATAAAGAATCAGAAAACACTCAACTGGAAAAGCAAGAAGAAAAAAGAATCCAAAAATGTGAAGATAATGTAAGGAGCCTCTGGGACAACTTCAAGCATAACAACATCAGAATTGTAGGGGTGCCAGAAGAGAGAGAGCAAGATACTAAAAACCTATTTGAAGAAGTAATGACTGAAAATTTCCCCCATCTGGTGAAAGAAATAGACTTACAAGTTAAGGAAACACACAGAAACCCAAATAAAAGGAATCCAAAGAGAACAACACCAAGACACATCATAATTAAAATACCAAGAGCAAAAGACAAAGAGAGAATATTAAAAACAGCAAGAGAAAAACAATTAGTTACCTACAAGGGAGCACCCATATGGTTGTCAGTTGATTTCTCAACAGAAACTATGCAGGCCAGATGGGAGTGGCAAAAAATATTCAAAGTGATGAATAGCAAGAACCTACAACCAAGATTACCCTAACCAGTAAAGCTAACATTCAGAATTGAAGGTCAGGTAAAGAGCTTCACAGAGAAGAAAAAGCTAAAGGAGTTCATCAACACCAAACCAGTATTATATGAATGCTGAAAGGTACTCTTTAAGAAGAGGAAGAAGAAAAAGGTAAAGATAAAAATTATGAACAACAAATACATATCTATCAACAAGTGAATCTAAAAATTAAATGAATTAAAAATCTGATAAACAGAATAAACTGGTGAATATAATAGAATCAGGAGCATAGAAAGGGAGTGGGATTGACAATTCTCCGGGGGAAAGGGGTGAGGGGGGTTCAGGGAGAGACTGGACAAAAATCATATACCTATGGATGAGGACAATGCGGGGGGAGCTAAAGGTAGAGGGAGGGATGGGAGCCAGGTGGAGGGGACCTATGGGGGGATAAAAGAGAACCAAATGTAATAATCTGAACAATAAAGACTTATTAAATAAAAAAGGAGGGTTTCTATTTCTCTGTATCCTATCCAGTACTTGTCTGTTGATTTGTTGGTAATAGCCATTCTGACAGGTGTGAGGTGGTACCTCAGTGTTGTTTTGATTTGTATATCTCGGATGATTAGTGACTTTGAGCATGTTTCCATATGTTTCTTGGCTTTCTGAATATCCTCTTTCAAAAAGTGTCTATTTAGGTCATTTTTTCCATTTTTTATTAAGTTGTTAATCTTTCTTTTGTTAAGTTGTATGAGTTCCCTGTAAATGTTGGAGATTAAACACTTATCTGAGATAACTTTGGCAAATATGTTCTCCTATATAGTGGGCTTTCTTGTTTTGTTGGTGGTTTCTTTTGCTGTGCAAAAGCTTTTTATTTTGATGTAGTCCTATTTGTTTATTTTCTCCTTAGTTTCCACTGCTCTAGGAGCTGTATTGTTAAATATATTGCTATGATAAATGTCTGATATTTTGCTGCCTATCACTTCTTCTAAGATTTTTATGGTTTCCCATCTTACGTTTAAGTTATCCAATTTGAGTTTATTTTTGTGTATGGTGTAAGTTGGTGGTCTAGTTTCATTTGTTTGCATGTATCTGTCCAATTTTCCCAACAGCATTTATTGAAGAGACTGTCTTTTTTTAAATTTAATAAGTATTTATTGTTCAGATTATTACTATTGTTCCTCTTTTCCCCCCTCATATCTCTCCTTCACCCAGCTCCCATCCTACCCTCTGCCCTTACCTCCCCTCCACTGTCCTCATCCACAGGTGTACAATTTTTGTCCAGTCTTTCCCCATACCCTCCTCACCCTTTTCCCCCTGAAAACTGTCAGCCAACTCCTTTTCTATGACCCTGATTGTATTATATTCACCAGTTTATTCAGTTCATCAGATTTTTATTCACTTGTTGATAGATATATATTTATTGTTCATAATTTTTATCTTTACCTTCTTCTTCTTCTTCCTCTTCTTAAAGAGTACCTTTCAGCATTTCATATAATACTGGTTTGGTGTTGATGAACTCCTTTAGCTTTTTCTTCTCTGTGAAGCTCTTTACCTGACCTTCAATTCTGAATGATAGCTTTACTAAGTAGAGTAATCTTGGTTATAGGTTCACTATTCATCACTTTGAATATTTCTTGCCACTCCCATCTGGCCTGTACAATTTCTGTTGAGAAATCAGCTGACAACTGTATGGGTGCTCCCTTGTAGGTAATGAACTGTTTTTCTCTTGCTGCTTTTAATATTCTCTCTTTGTCTTTTGCTCTTGGTATTTTAATTATGATGTGTCTTGGGGGAGTCCTCTTTGGATTCCTTTTGTTTGGGGTTCCGTGTGCTTCCTAGACTTGTAAGTCTATTTCTTTCACCAGATGGGGGAAATTTTCAGTCATTATTTCTTCAAATCAGTTTTCAGTATCTTGCTTTCTCTTCTTCTGACATCCCCATAATTCTGATGTTGGTATACTTGAAGTTGTCCCAGAGGCTCCTTACGCTATCTTCACATTTTTAGATTTTTTTCTTTTTGCTTTTCCAGTTGAGTGTTTTCTGCTTCTTTATATTTCAAAACTTTGACTTGATTCTTGCATTCCTATAGTCTGCTCTTAGGTTTCTTTATAATATTTTTTATTTCAGTCAGTGTATGTTTAATTTCTAGTTGGTCCTTTTTCATCTCCTGTTGGGTCTCGCTAAATTTATCTATCTTTTCTAGGAAATACTTAAAAAACCTTATAATTGTGGTTTTGAACTCGATATCCAGTTGTTTGTTTTTCTCCATTTCTTTCGTTTGTGATCTGTTTCTTTGCCTCCTCATTTTCAGTGCTTCCCTGAGTTGGTAGAGTAGCCTTGTATGCTAAGTGTTTTATACGACCCAGTCGCTCTGCTTCCCCAGTTACATGAGGTGGATTCTTTTGGTGCACCCCTTTGTGGACTGTTATAGTTAAGTCTTGACTGTTGTTGGAATCACTGGGGGGAATTGACTTCAAAGCCAATTGGTTGTGAGGATCAGCTGTGTCTACACTGGGGGAACTTCTTGCTCGAATCAGCCTTATAATACAAGACTTGCAAAATTGCAAAAGCCTTTGTGTTCAGCTTGGATGGGGTAGAGTCTCAGGGTTGATCTCAGTGTCCCTCAGTAATCGCTGCAGCCCTCTCTGTGTGTACATACCTCCAGACCTCTGCCTTTTGTGTCTCTCCTGAGTTTCAATGTATGCTGGGGACCCATATGAGTCTGGGTCCCCAGGGTCTTGTCCAAACCTGGGAGTCAGTGGAGTAAGCACAGTTGGGATGTTCAGTCTTCCTCCTGCTAGAGAAAGCCAGTGGCACAATCAACAGTCAGTACTCTCTGCATGCATGGGTGTACATACCTCCAGACCTCTGCCTTTCGTGGCTTCCCTGAGTTTCAGTGTACTCCTCCCTTTTTTTGACAGTCCAGACTCCCCTTATATGAGTCTCACTTGGAACTGAGGTTCAGTGCAGTCAGAACTGGGGTTCAGTGCAGTCAGGAGTTTCAGTCTCTTTGCTTATTGGTGAGCCTGGCTAGAGGTTCATCAATCTTGTTTATTCTTTCAAAGAACCAGCTCTTGGTTTCATTGATCTTTTGTGCTGTTTTTTGGGGGTGTCTATGTCATTTATTTCTGCTCTGATCTTTATTATCTCCTTCATTTGCTCACTCTGGGCTTTTCTTGTTGGTATCTTTCTAATTCTTTAAGTTGCAAGGTTAGATAATTTATTACTATTTTTTCTTGAGGTAGGCCTGTAGATCTATGAACTTCTCTCTCAGGACTGCTTTCATTGTGTCCCATAGGTTTAGGATTGTTGTGTTTTTGTTGTCATTTGTTTCTAGGATGTTTTTAATTTCTTCTTTGATCTCTGTGGTAACCCAATCATTGTTAAATAGCATGCTATTTAACCTCCAAGTGTTTGGTGTGTGTTTTTTTTATTGTTTTTATTGTACTTAATTTCTAATATTATGCCTTTGTGGTCTGAGAAGGTGCTTGATATGATTTCAATCTTCTTGGATTTGGATTGATTTTGCCTGTGACCCAATATGTGGTCTACCTTTGGAAATGTCCCATGTGCACTTGAAAAGAATATATATTCTGCATCTTTGGGGTGAAATGTTCTGAAGATGTCCATTAATTCCATCTGATCTAGAAAGTCATTTAGGATTGCTGTTTCTGATTTTTTTTTTTTTGGTCTAGACTAGAGGTTTTATCCAGTGATGTCTGTGGGGTATTAAAGTCCCCTACTATGATCATATTGCTGTCAAACTCTCCCTTGATATCTTCCAGAAGTTTATGTTCTTTGATGTTCTTGCATTGCGTGAATATATGTTTATAAGAGTTATATTCTCTTGTATCGGTCCCTTTAGTTTTCATGCCTCCATTTTATTTAGTTCATTTTTCTTTGGGGGGTGGGAATTCCTCATTTTCTTTCCTTTGGGGATTGCTTTTTTTGTCTCCCCATTTTCGTTGTCCCAGGCACTTAGTTGCACGGGGCTTGAGCTGTAGTGGCAGGCTTGGAGGGAGTGTTGCATACCCCAATAGTCAAGGGTGGACTCAGGGTATCAGGAGGCGCAGCTGCCACAGGCTGGTGGGAGCCCCATGTGTGCTGAGAGTCAGCGGCCTGCTTGAGACAGGCGGCCTCCACAGACCAGTGGAGCTGCTTGTACAGACAGTTAGGGGCTGGCTATGATGCCTGGTAGATAAGTGGTTGCTGCAGTCCGGTGGTAGCCACACACTGACAGTCAGGGGCCAGCTGGGGTGTCTGGGAGATGCCTCCAGTAGTAGCCACATGTGCAGATAGTCAGGGGCTGCCCTGGTGCCAGTGATGTGTGGCCAGTGAGAGCCATGCATGCTGTCAGTGGTGGCTTGGGATGTGTGGGACCTATGCTGTCCCAGCAGGTAGGTGGCAAGGGAATGTCCCCCGGACTCACAGGGGCCTGAGGCTGGGTGGTTTGAATCATGGGTATGCAGTTGTGGTAGTAGGTCTTTGTCCAGAGTGGCTGTAGGGTCTCGCTTTTCATTTGAGGCCAGTCTGGGTGGTGGTGAGGCTAGGCTCCTGGTCACAGCTGTTCTGCCCTTCAAGATAGCATGGTTTCTGTGCCAACCCACCACAGAGAAGTGCTTGCAGAGGAAGTGGGGGCTCCTCATCTACAAGAGCCTGGTCTGTCAGCCCCAGAAAGTCTTGCAGGATCTAACTCTTCCTCCCCCACCCTCACATACATACACACCACACGTCCACACACTCCCCTTCCACTCCCTCACTCTTTCACTCTCTTCCTCTCAGCAAACCTGCTGGATGCTATCTTGAAAATGATATCTTTTTCTTTTTAAAAAATATATTTTATTGATTTTTTTTACCATGACTCTATGTCATTTATTTCTACTCTGGTAAAAGAGAGGAAGAGAGAGAAATAGAGAGTTAGAAATATCAATGAGAGAGAAACAACTACCAACTGCTTCCTGCACACTCCTTACTGGGGATGTGCCTGCAACCAAGGTATAGGCCCTTGACTAGAATTGAACCTGGGTCCCTTCATTCCACAGGCCATGCTCTATCCACTGAGCCAAAGTGGTTAGGGAAAAGATGATATCTTTTAAAGTAGGGTCTCAGAGGATAGGATTGTAAGCATGACTTGAAGTATAATCATGGCAAATAGGACTGGACAACTTTTCCTTGGCGATTAGCCTCAGAGGATAGTATTGTAAGCATAAATTGAAGTATAATCATGAAAAATAGGACTGGACAACTTTTCCTTGGAGACTAAAGGGGAAGAGTGGGAAAAATACAACTGTGGATAATTTTATAGGTGTAGAGGTAGTTAATTGACAGAATGTATGCCTGTCAATTCAGTTTTAGATTCAGTTTTCCCCAGGGAGTAGGAGGCAAAGTTCTCTACTAAAAGCAGAGGGTGAAAATAAAGGCTGGATGAGAAAGGTGGCAATTTAATGTGACAAGAAAGGGAGGTAATCTTTGGCATGTGAAAGGAATGTTAGATACTACAAATTTTGCAGGATACATTGATCATCATAGTTATAAGACTTTCTCCGTCCCTCATTGGCTCTATACTTTTGGGGTAGATATGGAGAGGGCAAATTTCAGAAGTTATATATAAATATGACTTATAGGGCAAGTGGAATGAGAAAGACAGGATATAAGAAGACTGTGTCCTGGGAGAAACCAACATGGGAGCATAGGTAAACAACTGAACTGCTGCCTCGCACATTAATTTCAAAAATACAACAAAAGGACAAAACGGAGATCATCCAGAAGCACAGGAAGGCTGGCTGATTGGAAATTCTACAACTAGAAAGGAAGAGAAAAGCACACTGAGACTCACTGGAGCTGCGGAAGTAAAGGCAGAGATACAGAGGTGCGCACACGGAGAGGGCTGCAAGTGAGTACATGGCTGGCTTTTTTAAGCAGGAGGGAGACAAAAGCTCCTGACTACTCTGAACTCCGAGAATATGGGGACCCAGACTCAAATGGGGAGAAATTGGATTGTCTGGCAGGAGGCGAAACTTGAGGGAGGCTTTCTCTCAGAGGTGCATGCAGCAATTACTGAGACCCAGGAGCCTCTTAGGGCAGGGTTGATGGCAAGCCATTGCTGTTTGCTCCACCATGAGATCCTGTCCCACAAAGCCATTGCTGTTTGCTCTGCCCTGAGACTGCCCCATACAAGCTGAGCTCAGAGGCTTTAGCATATAAATGGCCTGGTCCTTTGAATTCTAAACTTACCTAACAAATTGCAGCTGAATGAGTGAGACCCAGAACATCCAAAAGAAGGCCCAAGGCCCTGCAGCAGCTTGCATTGCTTCACAGCTGGGCCTCATCTGGGCACTTCCAAAACCCAAACAAAGAAGAAGAATCTGCAGATTCTTCTACCCATACCTCCTACTGGATGAACTCAGGCAGAGGCTAAATTAGCACCTTTTGGATATCCAAGAGCCAATGTATCCAGGCATCAGAGTGGGACCATCCATATTACAACTCCTCGGATTCATAAGGGACACACTCAGTGGGCAGACTCAGTGAGCACCAAAGCCCCACTGGAGCAAGTCTTGCCCCATAAGTGTGTCTCCAGCACAAAAGTTCTCCCATTGTAGACACAGCTGATCTTCACAGCCAATTGGCCTGGAGGTCAATTCCTCCCAGTGATACCAACAACTATCAAGGCTTAACTAAAACAAGACTGTGCACACAACCCATAAAAGAGGTGTACCAAGAGAGTCCACCTCAGGTAACTAGGGAGGCTGAGCTATTGGGCCTTATAGGACACCTAGTACACAAAGCCACTCTATCAACTCAGGGAAGCAGCCAAAATGTGGAGACAAAGAAACATGTCACAAATGAAAGGAATGGAAGAAAACAAATGACTGGATATAGAGTTCAAAAACACGGTTAAAAGGTTTTTCAAGAATTTTCTAGAAAACGCCAATAAATTTAGTGAGACCCTCATGGATATGAAAAAGGATCAACTAGAAATTAAGCATACACTGACTAAAATATACAGAGATTCAACAGCAGACTAGAGGATCCCAAGAATCAAATCAAAGATTTGAAATACGAAGAAGCAAAAAACAACCAGAAAAGCAAAAAGCAATAAATAAATAAATAAATAAATAATCCAAAAATCTGAAGATAGTGTAAGGAGTCTCTGGAACAACTTCAAGTGTACCAACATCAGAATTATGGGGGTGGCCAAAACCGATTTGGCTCAGTGGCTAGAGCATCAGTCTGCAGACTGAAAGGTCTCAGGTTCAATTCTAGTCAAGGGCATGTACCTTGGTTGTCGGCACATCCCCAGTAGGGGGAGTGCAAGAGGCAGCTGATCAATGTCTCTCTCTTATTGATGTTTCTAACTTTCTATCCCTCTCCCTTCCTCTCTGTAAAATATCAATCAAATATACTTAAAAAAAAAGAATTATGGGACTGCCAGAAGAAGAGAGAGAGCAAGATATTGAAAACCGATTTGAAGAAATAATGACAGAAAACTTCCCCCACATGGTGAAAGAAATATACTTACAAGTCCAGGAAACACACAGAAATCCAAATAAAAGGAATCCACAGAGGACCACACCAAGACACATCATAATTAAAATACCAAGAGCAAAAGACAAAGAGAGAATATTAAAAACAGCAAGAGAAAAGCAGTTAGTTACCTACAAGGGAGCACCCATATGATTGTCAACTGATTTCCCAACAGAAACTATGCAGGCCAGGCGGGAGTGGCAAGAAAAAATTCAAAGTGATGAATAGCAAGAACCTACAACCAAGATTACTCTACCCAGTAAAGCTAACATTCAGAATTGAAGGTCAGATAAAGAGCTTCACATATAAAAAAAAAGCTAAAGGAGTTCATCACCACCAAACCAGTATTATCTGAATGCTAAAATGTATTATTTAAGAAGAGGAGGAAGAAGAAAAAGGTAAAAATAAATATTATGAACAACAAATACATATGTATCAACAAGTGAATCTAAAAATCAAGTGAATAAAAAATCTGATGAACAGAATAAACTGGTGAATATAATAGAATCAGGGGCATAGAAAGTGGGAGAAAGGTGTGTAGAGGGTGCAAAAAGAGACTGGACAGTGCGGGGAGTAAGAGCAGAGGGTGGGATGGCAACAGGGGGGATGGGAACTATGGGAGTAAAAAAGATGAACAATTTTAATAATATGAATAATAAAGATTTATTTTTTTTTAAAAGAAGGCTGTCCTGAGAGAGACAGTCCTAAACCTAGATTAAACCTAGAATCCAGCCTGGGTGTTGAAGAAAGTGAGTCTATAAGGGGCTGGAAGTTTAGGAAAAATGGAGGGAGCAAGGGACTAGTTGTTTTCTTGATTTGTTCTGAAGCTAAACAGCAATAGTAGTTGGAATAAAGCTGTGTCTATTGTCAAAGAAGCAACTGTGATCTTAGGATTTCTGATGTAGAAAAGTTCTGAGTAATGTAAATGTCCACTGTAGCTGAAGTGGAGAAGAGGTAAAAGTCATTAGCATTCAGAAGGCATAAAGTAGGACAGATTGACAATAATACTGACTTTACTTAGCATGAATGTAGAAGTTGGGGAAGAGAGGGAGAGACACTAAATCAGGTGCCTGAAACTCACATTAAAGGAATGGCACTGAATAGTAGATACCACTGAAGTGGAGAGAGAGAGAGTGATAAAGCTCTAATTGGATCATGTGTGGCATGAAAACAAGTTTCCAGGCTGTGATGATAGTTAGAAAATATGATTTTTTTGTAGAGCACTGCTTGTTGATGTTTGACTTATATAGTTTACCACCCATAGCTCTTACTCTATTTTTAAATCAAATTTTAAATCTTGTTCTGTTTCAACATTCAAGATATATTCACTAAAAAGTTCATGAGTCATTCTTTATCAAAACCAAATAATAAATTCCAAAATGTTATCAATTTAACAGTACTATAATGGTATTGTGGATTTTACCTTACCCAAAGATACGTTTTTAAAAATTGAAAGGCTTCACTTCTAAAAAGATAAAAACTTACAAATAGATTTCATTTTTATAAAACTTTAAGCCTAAAATTTTTTTTTCTATTGTTGTCAGCAAGTTAATAATGAGTTGTTGCTGATTTGGATATGGGAATAATTCATTTACCTATAATTGATATAATAACAATAATAGCTAAATATGATTTTAACTATAATTATACTAGAGAAAATAAGGAAAAAAATTATAATCAGAGATATAGAAAGCCAAAGTAATTATCACAATATCAATTCACTGAGGGAAAATGAAAATATAGGACAATTATTTACTATACTAGAGGCCCAGTGTACAAAATTCGTACACGGGGTTTGGGGGTGTCCTTCAGACCAGCCTGCTCCTTCTCCAATCTGGAACCCCTTGAGGGATGTCCGACTGATCCAGGTAGAATTGGGCCTAAACAGGCAGCCAGACATCCCTCTCAAAGTTCAGGACTGCTGGCTCCCAACTGCTCACCTGCCTACCTTCCTGATTGCCCCTAACTGCTTCTGCCTGCCAGCCTGATCACTCCCTAACCACTCCCCTGCCAGCCTGATTGATGCCTAACTGCTCTCTGCCAGCCTGTTTGCCCCTAGCTGCTTTGAGAATTTCCATCAGTACTGAATGTTGATAACTTACAGACTACGTAAGCTCAAACAAAGTGTATGTTCAGATATGAAAAGTTTCAAATCAACACTGTAAATTAGGTTTATATAGTTCCCACAATCTTTACCATCCCAAACAGAAGGTGATACTCAGGCAATAAAGCTTAAAAAATTATTATAGTTTTTTAAATGATTTTGGGCCATTCTTCCCTATACTTCATATAAAATGGTCCCATAACATTTACTTTGTTTAGGCCAGTCCTAGGGCAGAACTGTGAAAGTGGAAAAGTTTCTTTATTTTTCTATTGAGCTATGCCTAAAATAATTTGATAATTATACTTATTAAAATGGAATTCCAACAGAAATAAAGCAATCTAGAGGGACAGAGAGAAACCAAAACTAAAATCAATAAACAAAACCAAATTGCTGAGCAGAAATTTACCCAAAGGTACTTTTCAGACATTATTTTTTATTTTTTATTGTTTAAAATATTACATATATTAGTACATATATCTCATTTCCCCCCCATTGATCTTTCCCCAGCCTCCCCTAGCCCCTGTCGCATGCCCTCATCCCACTGCCCAGTGTCTTGTGTCCATTGGTGTGCTTATATGCATGCATACAAGTCCTTTGGTTGATCTATTTCCCTCCCTCCCCAACACTCCCCAGCCTTCCCACTGTAATTTGACAGTCTGTTTGGTGCTTTACCGCCTCTGTATCTATCTTTTTGTTCATCAGCTTATAATGTTCTTTATTTTCCATAAATGAGTGAGATCATGTGGTATTTTTCTTTCATTGTCTGGCTTATTTCACTTAATATAATGCTCTCCAGATCCATCCATGCTGCTGCAAATGGTAAGAATTCCTTCTTTTTTATAGCAGCGTAGTATTCCATTGTGTAGATGTACCGTAATTTTCTAATCCACTCATCTACTGATTGGCATCTAGGCTGTTTCCAAATCTTAGTTATGGTGAATTGTGCTGCTATGAACATAGGGGTGCACATATCCTTTCTGATTGGTGCTTCTAGTTTCTTGGGATATATTCCTAGAAGTAGGATTACTGGGTCACATGGGAGTTCCATTTTAGTTTTTTGAGGGAACTCCATACTGTTCTCCACAGTGGCTGCACTAGTCTGCATTCCCACCAGCAGTACACGAGGATTCCTTTTTCTCCGAATCCTCCTCTCCAGCACTTGTCCTTTGTTGATTTGTTGATGATTGCCATTCTGACAGGTGTAAGATGGCACTGCATTGTCATTTTGATTTGCATTTCTCAGATAATTAGTGACTTTGAGCATATTTTCATGTATCTCTTGGCCTTCTGTCTTCTTTCGAAAAGATTCTATTTAGATCTATTGCCCATTTTTTTTTAAATTGTATCATTTATCTCCTTTTTATTAAGTTGTATAAATTCTTTGTAGATGTTGGAGATTAAACCTTTATCAGTGATAACATTTGCAAATATGTTCTCCCATACAGTGGGCTTCCTTGTCATTTTTTTTTTTGGTGGTTTCTTTTGCTGTGAAAAAACTTTTTATTATGATGTAGTCCCATTTGTTTATTTTCTCTTTAGCTTCCATTCCCCTAGGAGCAGTTTCAGTGAAGAAATTCCTTTGGCATATGTTTGAGATTTCTCTGCCTGAGGATTCCTCTAGTATTTTTATGTTTCTTGTATTATGTTTAGTCCTGTATCCATTGTGAGTTCATTTTTGTGTATGGTGTAAGTTAGTGGTCTAATTTCATTTTTTTTGTATGTATCTGTCCAATTTTCCCAACACCATTTATTGAAGAGACTGTCTTGACTCCATTGTACGTTCATACCCCCTTTATCAAATATTAATTGAGCATAGTGGTTTGGGTTGATTTCTGGATTGTCTATTCTATTCCATTGGTCAATATGTCTGATCTTGTGCCAGTACCAGGCTGTTTTGAGAACAGTGGCTTTGTAATACCTCTTGAAATCTGGTATTGAGATCCCATCTATTTTGTTGTTCTTTCTCAGGATTGCTGTCACTATTTAGGGTATTTTTTTATTCCAGATGAATTTTTGGAGAGTTCTTTCTAGGTCTATGTAATATGCTATTGGTATTTTAATGACAAGTGCATTGAATCTAAGATCGCTTTGGGTAGTATGGATATTTTGATGATGTTGATTCTACCAATCCATGAACATGGTATGTTCTTCCATCTGTTTATGTCTTCCTCTATCTCTTTTTTCAGCATTCTATAGTTTTCCGTATATAGATCTTTTACCTCCTTAGTTAAGTTTATTCTTAGGTATCTTATTTATTTCTTTAATTTTTTTGGTGCGATGGTAAATGGGATTGCTTTTTTAGTCTCTCTTTCTGTAAATTCACTATTTGTGTATAGAAATGCCACAGATTTTTTTGGTGTTAGTTTTGTATCCTGCTACATTGCTGAATTCATTTATTAAGTTTATTAGTGTTTTTTTAAAAACATATTTTATTGATGTTTTACAGAGAATAAGGGAGAGGAATAGAGAGTTAGAAACTTTGATCAGCTGCCTTCTGCATGCCACCTAAAGGGGATGGGCTCACATCTAAGGTACATGACCGTGACTGGAATTGAACTTGGGACCTTTCAGTCTGCAGGTTGACACTCTATCCACTGAGCCAAACTGATTAGGGTAAGTTTATTAGTTTTTTGATGGAATCTTTCAGGTTTTTTATGTACAATATCATGTCATCTGCAAATAAGGACAGCTTTACTTCTTATGTTCTAATTTGGATACCTTTTATTTCTTCTTCTTGTTTAATTGCAATGCTAATACTTTCAGTACTATGTCAAACAGAAGTGGTGACAGTGAGCATCCCTGTCTTGTTCTTGTTCTTAGGGGAAATGGTTTTAGTTTTTACCATTTGAGTATGATGTGAGCTGTGAGCTTTTATTATGTTGAGGTATGATTCTTCTATTCCCACCATGTTGAGAGTTTTTATCAAGAAAGGGTGTTGGATTTTGTCAAATGCTTTTTCTGTATCAATTGATATAACTGTGACTTTTATGTATTTGTTTATGTGATTAATCATGTTTATTGATTTGTGGATATTGTACCATCCTTGCATTCCTGGGATAAATCCTACTTGGTCATGGTGTATGATCTTTCTGATGTACTGCTGGATCCGATTTGCTAGAATTTTGTTGAGAATTTTGGCATCTATGTTCATGAGGGATATTGCCTATAATTCTCTTTCATTGTGTTGAGTTTGAAAGCATTCCTTCCCCTTGAATTTTTTGGAATAGTCTGAGGAGGATTGGTTTTAGTTCTTTTTTGAATGTTTGGCAAAACTCCCCTGTGAAGCAGGCTTTTGTTTGCTGGACACTTTTTGATGACTGCTTCAATTTCTTCCATAGTTATTGGCCTATTGAGATGTTTATATTCTTCCTGATTGAGTGTTGGAGGGTTATATTTTTCTAGGAATATGTCCATTTCCTCCAGGTTGTCCAGTTTGTAGTAATAGAGTTGTTCATAGTATTTGTTAACAATCCTTTGTATTTTGGTGGGATCTGTTGTTATTTCACCTCTTTTATTTCTGATTTTGTTTATTTGGATCCTCTTTCTTTGCTTCTGGGTGAGCATGGCTAGAGGTTCATCAATCTTGTTTATCCTTTCAAAGAACCAGCTCTTGGTTTTGTTGATCTTTTGTATTTTTTTTTGTCTTAATGTCGTTTATCTCTGCTCTGACATTTATTATTTCCTCCCTTCTGCTTACAATGGACTTTTCTTGTTCCTCTCTTTCTAAACTTGGAGTTGTAGGGTTAGGTAATTTATTACCATTATTTCTGTTTTTTTGCAGTAGGCTTGTAAAGTTATGAATTTCCCTCTCAAGACTGCTTCTACTGTGTCCCATAGATTTTGGATTGCTGTGTTTTCATTGGCATTTGTTGCCATGATGTTTTTCATTTCTTTTTTGATCTCTCTGGTAACCCAGTCATTGTTTAATAGCATGCTATTTAATCTCCATGTGTTTGATTTCCTTGGATTGTTTTTATTGTCGTTGAATTGTGGTTTTATGCCCCTATGATCTGAGAAGATGCTTGATATGATTTCTATCTTCTTGAATTTGAAGAGACTATGCCTATTACACAATATATGACCTATCTTTGAAAATGACCCATGTGCACTTGAGAAGAATGTATATTCTGTGGCTTTGGTGAAATGTTCTGAGGATGTCAATTAATTCCATCTGGTCTAGTGAGTCATTTAGGATTGATGTTTCTCTGCGGATTTTTTGTTTAGAGAATTACAGGTCATTATCCCTCATGAATATAGATGTCAAAATCCCACATAATTCTAGCATATCGGATCCAGCAGTACATCAGAAAGAACATACACCATGATCAAGTAGGATTTACTGCAGGATGCAAAGATTTGTCTAATGGTGATAGTGGGTTTAAAATCTCCTACTATGATTGTATTGCTATGAATCTCTCCCTTGATATTCTCCAGGATTATTTTTATGTATTTGGGTGCTCCTGTATTGGGTGGGTATATGTTTACCAGAGTCATTTCTTCTTGTTGGATTGTTCCCTTTAGTATTATGAAGTGGCCTTTAATATCTCTTGTTATCACCTTCAGTTTGAAATCTAATTTGTCAGATATAAGTATTGCTCCCCCAATTTTTTTTTCATGTTTGTTCACCTGGAAAACCTTTTTCCGTCTCTTCACCCTTAGTCTGTGTGCATCATTTTTTAAGAGATGGGTTTCTTGTAGACAACAGATATATGCGTCGTGTTTTCTTATCCAATTCGTTACGTTATGTCTTTTGATTGGGGCATTTAATCCATTTACATTTAAAATTATTATTGATAGGTACTTATTTGTCACCATTTTTATTCTTTACCCTTGTGTTCCTTTTTTGCTTCCTATTTCTTATTTTTACAGCAGACCCTTTAGCATTTATTGAATTGCTGTTTTGGTGGTAATAAATTCCCTTAGACCTTTTTTGTCTGTGAAATTCCTGTTTTCACCTTCAATTTTGGGATTGATAGCCTTGCTGGGTACAGTATTCTTGCATTCAAACCCTCCCTTTGCATAAGTTTGTATATTGCATTCCATTCTCTTCTGGCCTGATGAGTTTCTTTTGAGAAATCAGTTGCTAATCTGATGGAGGTTTCTTTGTAGGAAACTTTCTGTCTCTCTCTGGCCGCTTTTAAGGTTCTTACCTTGTCATTGGTGTTTGCCAATTTAATTATAATGTGACTTGGTGTAGGTATTTTGGGGTTCATTTTGCTTGGGACTCTGTGATCTTCTTGGATTTGTGTAAGTTTTTTTCCTCTGATATAGGGAAGTTTTCTGTCATTAATTCCTCAAACAGGTTTCCTCTTCTTTGCTCAGTTTCCTCTCCTTCTGCAACCTGTATTATACGAATGCTGTTTTGTTTCATATTGTCCCAAAGTTTCCTTAGGCTCTCCTCCTGCTTATTTATTTATTTATTTTCTAGAAGTTGTTCTACTTGGGTATTTTTTCCTACCCTGTTTTCTAGCTCACTGATGCGGTCTTCTGCTTCAGGTCTATAGTCTACTCTTGATACTTTTTATTGAGGTCTTTACAGCAGTGATATCATTTTTCATTTTTTCTTGGTTCTTCATTTCCTCTTGGTCCTTACTCATATTGTCAAGTTTGCCATCCATTCATTTCAGCTACCTTATTACCATTTCTCTGAATTCTTTTTCTGGCAGGTTGCTTGTCTCCATTTTGTTTCCTTCCTTTTCTGCTCATGACTGCTTTTCTGTCATATGCAGGCTGTTTCTTTGTCTACCCATGGTTTCTCTTCTCTGGATGTCTGGTTATGTAGTTCTCTCTCTCCTGCATTGATTTAAGGGCACCAAATACAACACAAGTAGGTACAACACACAGGACACTGAACAGAAACATATTCATAATATTTCATAATATTAATAACCCCAAATAAAGGTGATAACCAGAGAAAGGCAAAATAGAGGGTAGAAGAGAAAGGAGAAGAGAAAAAATTTAAAAAAAGGAGTGCAAAAATGAAATTGGAAAAAGGAAAAAAAAGTAAGGGAGAAAAGAAAGAGAATAAGAAATAGAAGGGGAACAAATTATATATATGGGGAGAAAACTCCAATAGAACAGCCATTAATCCCAATAAATGTCAGTTACCATACCTGGAGATTAATACAAACTATAAACAACAACTAATATCAAGTGAGGTGAGGGAAAATAGAAGCAAAAACAAGACAAAAACAAAACAAACAAGAAAACAAAATCAATAAAAAATAATAAGGAAAATAATCTCACAAAAAACATAAAAAAATCAATATAATCAACATTCCTGAAAACAACAACAAAAGGACAGAGAGAAAAACAATTTTTGGATAGTGAAGACAGAAGAAAAAGGTGTACATGGACTTGGCACAGGGGATTAGATATATAAGTAGGGTGAAATTTTAACAGGGGGTAAAAAGAAAGAATAGGGAAAATCTAAAGCAGGAAAAGGGTAAGAAAAACAGGACAACAAAAGGTGAAAAATTAGGAAGAGAGTGATGGCATAAAGGTAGAATTGAAATAGAGTAAAATGATGCTGAAGGAAAGATGAAAATAGAATGTAGAACACTAATCCCAAAGTAAAATAAAGAGAACATAAAATGACACATTTTTTTAAAGAAAGGTAAAATAGTAGCAGTAATAATACTGATTGCAAATAAAATGTAATAATTAAAAAGGTAAAATCAAGTGAGGAAAAAAGAAAAAAATTAGTTTCTTAAGTAAAAGATGAAGAAAAAACTAAAAAATAAAATAAAATAATGTGCAGTAGTGAAGTTCATTCATACTGTTCTGTTTGGCACACCTGTTTCCCAGTCAGGACAATATTGCAGTTCCCTGCATTCCACTGCTCCTCAGTGTTGTAAGCCAGTCCTGATTTTTAAGCAGGCAGTGTGTCTTAATTTCTTGTATTCCTTTATTTGTGATTACATGAGTCATTTTGTGATTCAGCCCTTGGGTGGCAGTGTTTCTGGATTGATCTCCAGGTCTAAAGGTCCTTTCTAGCCTGTGTTTAGATCCTGCTTTTCCTGTGGCACTTAATACTGGTTTGTGGAAGTGGGTTGCCCAAGAGCGGGTTCTCTGATGGTTATTCCTTCTTTGAACCCCAGGTTCCAGAAAAACAACTTCCCCCTGCAGTCTCTTAGGATGTCCCCAATTGGGTGATCCTATATGTTAGGATTAGTAATCAGAAGCAAGTATTTAAAAAGAAAGAATCATAATTGTGCAAACTCTCGGGCTGCATGTAAGTCTATGCAGTCTTTTTTCCCCATTGTGTTTAAGCAGCTGGCATACTTTAAAAATGTTAGGCTGTCCTTTTGTGTCAGATCAAAATCTGTTGCTTTTTAGAGATCTCTTCTGTTGGCAGCTCTTAGGACCCCCTTCCATATTCATGGGTCATACCATCCCCAACAGCCATGGTTTTTCTGTATGCAGACTTCCCCCGGTCCTCCAGCTCCTGCAGTGCACACATTTCTCTGTCCTGGCAGAACCAGAGACATCACCTTATCCCAGGAGAAATCTGACCTTTCCTTGGTGGAGTATAGAGCTCCTCTGAATCCGTGTATTTGCACCAATTGGAGACCAGTGTTTTGGAATTTGCAGTTGTTTGGTGGGTGCCATATTTGTAGATTTTTAGGCTTCCAATAACATCCAGTTTCCTCTTCAAGATGGCGCAGTCTCTGTGTCCGAGCCAGAGGCTCTGGGAGAGAACCCAGCGGCAATGGGGGCTGCCTGGTCAGGGGAGCCCCATCCAGCAGTCCCCCACCTTCTCCTGGAGTATAGTTGTCCATTAAATCACCAAAAATATTCCCTGTGTGACCCTCAGCTGTTCTTTCTATATGCTCTGGGACAAGGCTTGGGACATATCTGTCTATTCTGCTGCCATTTTTTTTTAGTCACTTTTCTGACTTCTTAGCAAGAACCTAGTCTCCTCATTTTCTCCTCTCACTGACTCTAAATAATAGCCTTTAAAAATGTTAATTTTAAAAATAATGTTATGTGATTGAAAAAAAGGCTACCAAGTATATCTATGTGCCTTTTGTTATAATATAATGCTTTAACCTATACATGTGAATCTCATAGAGGAATTCAACATCACAATAGATATATTTTGGGAATTGCATTATCTCTTAAGTAATATCAAGGATGTGACTATCATCTTTGCCTACATATAAGATTGTTTTATTTTTTAACTCTTCTTTGTTACTGGGTCTACATTTATTAATAAAAGGAGAAAGGAAAAACAGCAAAAATTGGGTACATTGAGTCAAAAATATTTGGTTTTAAAGCATCATTACTAACCATTTACTAATTATTTTGTTAATTTTCACATTAATAAATCTAATTCAATCCTTTTCCCAAAATATTTTACTTTATAAAAAGATTGTGAGTTGTTAAAATAAATGATACAAAGAAATAATAGGGACTGATTAACTTAGTTACTATATCAAGCACTTTTATTCCTTCATTCAGAAATATGTCTTGAGTACTTATTCTGTTACTGCCATCTTCTGAACAGTTGTGTCCTACAAAGTTTTTAGGTGTGTCTATTGTGGATATATGTCACACGAAGTCTTTTTACAAATACAAGATCCTCTATAAATAAATATGGACTATAAAAAAACTCCTCTCAGCTATAGCAAATTATAATATAGTGAGCTCTAAGTTATACCTTTAAAAATAGTTCTACAGTTTTAAATATTGTGAAGAAGAGGGTATGCTATGCAGGGAGATAATGGGAAAGTGGGAGTATGCTGCATGCAGGCATCACAACTCATGGGTCATTTTATTTACAATGTTTTGTTTAGCTTTTGTTTCTCACCTTGAAATTAAGCAAAAAAAATGAATTTATCTTTGAGATAAAATAAAACAAAGAAAATATTAGTACATGCTTATTTAAATGTGCTTAGATTAGAAGTATGATGTTCCTGAGAGAGAAGATGTGACCATGAGGACAATGTCAGAGGGAAGAAGGGAAGGAGGGAGGGAGGGAGGGAGAGAAGAGAGAGAGAAAGAGAGAGAGAGAGAGAGAGAGGGAGGAAGAATGCTGTGCTTGGCTGGCTTTGAAGCAGCTCCATAGGGCAAACATGCAGATGGCCTTGAGAAATAGATTACAGAGAACCTCTAGGATGAATGCAGCCAACAAACTCTTTGATCTTAGCCCAGTGAAAATGATTTCGGGTTGAAACCAAGATGGCAATGTAGGAAAATGCCTGTACTTGCCCTCTCCCATAACCACATTAAAATTACAACTAAAATACAGAACAACCATCATTCAGAACTGTGTGAAAGTGAGGTGAATGGAAGTCCAACAACTAGAAAAATAAAGAAGAAAACACACAGAGACTGATAGGAATGGGCTGATCTTGACACCCACATGCAGCTTTCTCCAGATCAGAGTGCTCGCAGGAGTCATTGTTCCTGTGCTGGGATCTCACCTGTTGCAGGCCTCACTGGTAGCCATATTTGAGTTTCTATCTGCCTGGAGCACACTGTTTGTTCTGACCTAGGGATTCCCTGAGATCTCACCCCATCCAATTTGCAGCCACACCCAAGCTGTTTGCAGTAGCTTTTTCATACTAATGGTCTGTCCTGGCTCAGTTTTCAGACTTTGCTAAAATCTCTCAAACAAGCTGCATATAGTGTCAGCATGCCCCAAACCAATCAATAAAAAGGCCCAAAACCCAGCACTAGCACCAGCCTGCCATTCTTCATAGCTGGGCCTTGCCTGGGCATCTTCAACCCAATATAACTAGCAAGTAGCAGCCATCTGCAGATCATTCTCTAGCTCCTGCCATGTGGCCCCAAGCAGTGTCTGACTTTGCACCTCCCTGGAGTCCCTAGAGCCAGTGTACCTGGTGGACAGCTTCAGACCATAGCAGATTACAACTCTACACATCCACAAGTGACACACTTAAGAGGTAGACTCAGTGAACACCAAAGCCCCACTGAAACAAGTCCTGCTCCATAGGGATGTTTCCTACACAGCAACTCTCCCACTGTATTTGAAGCTGATCCTTATAGCTAATTGGCCTGGAGGTCAACTCCTCCCAGTGACAGCAATCAAGGCTCAATTACAAAACTGTGCACACAGCCTACTATGCGTCCAGCTCAGGTGACTGGGGAGGCTGAGCCACTGGACCCTAGAGGACACCTACTATGCAAGGCCACTCTACCAATTCCAGGAGACATAGCAGCTCTACCTAATGCATAGAAATAAACATAGGTAAGCAGCCAAAATTCAGAGACAAAAAAAAATCACAAATGAAAGAAGTGGAAGCAAGCAAACCACTGAATACAGAATTCAAAATGCATGGTTATAACGTTACTCAAGGATCTTCAAAGAATTTCAAGGATCTTAGTGAAAAAATCAAAGACATGAAAAAGGACCAGTCAGAAATTAAGTGTACTAACTAAAATAAAGAATATTTTAAAGAGATTCAATAGTAGAGTAAAGGATTCCAAGAATCAAATCAACAATTTGGAATATGAGGATGCAAAAAGCACCCAATTAGAAGAAGAACAACAAAAAAATCCAAAAATATGAAGATAGTGTAAAGAGCTTCTGGGACAACCTCAAGCATACCAACATTTGTATAGTGGGGATGCCAAAAGGAAAAGAGAGAAAGCAAGATATTGAAAATCTATTTGAAAAAATTATGACAGAATACATCCTCTACCTGGTGAAAGAAATAGACTTACAAGTCTAGGAAGCAAAGAGAGTCCCAATCAAGAGGAACTCAAAGAGACGCATAACAAGACACATCATAGTTAAAGTGCCAAGGGTTAAAGACAAAGAAAGAGTCTTAACAGCAGCAAAAGAAAAGCAGTTAGTTACCTACAAGGGAGCACCCATATGACTGTCAACTGATTTGCCAACAGAAACTTTGCAGGCCAGAAGGGAATAGAAAGAAATATTTAAAGTCGATGAATAGTAAGGACCTACAACCAAGATTACTTTACCTAGCAAAGCTCTCATTTAGAACTGAAAGGCAAATAAAGAGTTTCACAAACAAGAAAAAGCTAAAGGAGTTCATCACCCCTAAACCAGTATTACATGAAATGTTGAAGGATATTCTTTTTCAATGTAACTATAAATAATTGATTTCAGAGAGGAAGGGAGAGGGAAAGAATGATAGAAACATCAATGATGAGAAAGAACCATTGATCAGCTACCTTCTGCACTCCCCCTACAGGGGGTCGAGCCTATAACCCAGGCATGTGCCCTTGACCAGAATCAAACCTGCGATTTTTCAGTCCACACGCTGATGCTCTATCCACTGAGCAAATCCAGCTAGGGCAAAGGGTATCCTTTAAGAAGAGGAGGAAGAAGAAGAGATTAAAAAAATATGAACATTAAAATGGCAATAATACACATCTATCAAGAATTGTACCTAAATATAAAAATAAACAAGAAATCTAATAGACAAAATAAACTGGTAAATGAAATAGAATCAGATTCAAGGAAGCATGGAACAGACTGAACAATCTCAGAGAGAAGGGGATAGAGGGGAGCATGAAGAGATCAACCAAATATATTGCCTCTGGACACAGACAGTAGGGTGATGAAGGCCTGGGGTAGGGTGGGAACTCAGTGGAGGGGGACGATAGGGGGGGAAAGGTAACATCTGTAATACTCTCAACAATAAAAATTTAAAAAAAAAATGATTTTAGACATCTGATCTCCAGAACTGTTCAGATAATAAATTTATGTTGTTTGCTCCCCACAAAGAAATATGACATTCCTTATTCAATGTCACTAATATCTACAACAGACAAGGCACTAAACAGTTACCTATATTTTAAACGGACTAACATTTGCTCTGTTCTATGTGACCTTGAAAAATTAGGCTCACTAATCAATCATAATGTCCATTAGTATCAATTTACATGACTAATAAACCTAAGAGTTAGACATAGAACAATCAAAATATCTAAACTTGGCATCTTATACTTTTGTTTTATTCCATTTAAAAATTAGAACATGGAAAAGGATTAACTGTATTTCCTTCTGTATAAATCTCTAAGTTTTAGCTTTTAAATAATAACTTTGGTATAATTTATTCAGGGATTAATTAAGACTTTGTTAGTAAATCAAATGTCTAGAGAATCTGCAGGATTCCAGTCAGTCTTTGGAAGCACTAGTGCAATGGATAATACTTTTAAGAAAGTGTTTACCGAAGATAATGGAGTTATTTTGCTTATGCCCCTCACTTAACACCAGAAAGTGATTGAGATAATAGGATGGATTCAGATCAAGTGACAATTTATTGGGTTCTTTCATTTTGTCTATCAGAGGATATTTCAATCATGTAAGCTTCTCAAGAAAACTCAACATCAGTTACAAACCCATGAGGCTTAATTATATTGGACAATGCGTATTTTGTTCACTGTATTTTTGGTTACTAGCAGAACAGGCTCTGGAAAACCAATGGGATAGTGTTTGTTTATTTATTTATTTATTTATTTATTTATTTATGAATAAATATCACACACACACACACACACACACACACACACACACACACACACAGATTGGGAACTAAGAATAATTTCATTTATAGTTTTAATTCTAAAGTAATGGAATGAAATTTTGGTGATGAATCTTAAAAGCGGGTTTCAAAAATAAAGAGCGTGGCCAGTGTCTCAGTGGATTGAGCAGTGAACTATGAACCAGAGGTCACAGTTCAATTCCAGGTCAGGGCACATGCCTGGGTTTCAGACTTGATCCACACTGGGTGTGCAGGAGGCAAATGACCAATGATTCTCTCTCATCATTGATGTCTCTCTCTCTGTCTTTGTCTCCCTTCCTCTCTGAAATCAATTGTTGCTGCTTTTGTAAATGTACCACAGTTTTGTTTGTTTTTTTTATCCATTCATCTACAATTGGTCATTTGGGCTGTTTCCAAATCTTAGCTATTGTAGGTAACACTGCAGTGAGCATGGGGGTGCACATAGTCTTTTAAATTGGTGTTTTGGGTTTCTTTGGATATATTCCTAGAAGTGGGATCACTGGGTCAAAAGTTTCATTTTTATTTTTTTCTTATGAGGAAACTCCATACTGTTTACCACAGTGATTGCACCAGTTTACATTCCCACCAGCAGTATACTATGGTTCTCTTTTTTCCATATCCTTGCCAGCACTGATTTGTTGATTTATTGATGGTAGGCATTCTGACAGGTGTGAGGTGATATGTCATTGTGGTTTTAAGTTGCATCTCTTTGATGATTAGTAACATCAATCATTTTTTCATGTTTATTGCCCATCTGCATGTCCTCTTTAGAGAAATGTTATTCAGGTCCTTTGCTCATTTTTAAAAAATATATATTTTATTGATTTTTTACAGAGAGGAAGGGAGAGAGATAGAAAGTCAGAAACATCTGACATCAATGTGGATCAAGTCTGAAACCCAGGCATGTTGATGAGAGAGAGACATCGATCAGCTGCCTCCTGCATGCCCCACAGTGGAGATGCACCCGCAAGCAAGGTACATGCCCCCAACCGGAATCGAACCTGGGACCTTTCAGTACGCAAGCAGACACTCTATCCACTGCCTTTGCTCATTTTTTTAATTGGGTTGTTTGTCTTCCTGGGGTTTAGTCCTATACATTCTTTATATATTTTGGAAATCAATCCCTTATCAGATGCATCATTGGCAAATATGTTCTCCCATGCAGTGAGTTCCCTTTTCATTTTGTTGATGGTTTCTTTGTTTTGTACTTTATACATAAGAAATTATGGGTGCATAGAAAGACAAGCATTTCTGACTGAATTTCATTTCTTTCTCATTTCTCATTTTTATATGCCACTTGTAAATGCAATTTCCATTTTTTAATATCCATTCACTTCACAGTTAATACTTTTCAAGCACTACAGAAGACTTGAAATTAAATCACATACATCTTTCTTTTATGTGTTAAAGTGTTAGTATTAAGGCTTAATGGGCTTTAGTCTCAGTATCTAGATTAGGTTATTCATTGGTGTTAAGTTAGTGACAGGAACGCATTAACTCTTTTGAGTTGACAGGACACTGTTTAGTAAATTGCCTTATAGGAGTAGGTTAGAGTGATCTTAAATGTGAATTATACCTCTGTTCAAATTTATTTACAGAAAGTAATTTATTTACTGAGATGGATTTTCATGTAATTTCCTTTAGACTTAGAGTATTTATACTATTAACAATATAGATTTTCATATTCTAGAAACTACCTTAATTGGGCATCAAAGATAATAAATAAGACCTCATTTATTTATAATAATTACTAGAAGCACGATGCATGAAGATTCATGCAAGAATGGGCTTTCCTTCCCCTGGCTGCTGGCACCGCCTTTCAGCTCTGGCCCAGAGCCGCCTTTCTGCCTTCCCAAGCTGCCCAGAGACCCAGAGCAGTTGGGGTGGTGTGGAACACCTGTGTTGTCGCCATGGCGATGACACAAGCACCCCTAGCCACTCAGTGCCTGTATATGTAAATTAACCTGCCATATTTGTTGGGTCAATTTGCATAATCGCTCCTGATTGGCTGGTGGTCATCACGAAAGTACAGTCAATTAGCATGTTACTCTTTTATTAGGCAGGTGATCCACAAAGTACTAAATGGCATTTAATAAGGTTAATGAAAACTACTTTTAAATATTAATTGGTTAGGCATTCCCATTTGGGTATGCAGAACAGAATCTCATACCTGCCTCTTGATAACATTGATAAAATCCTAAAGGCTTTTCAAACCCTATATAATAAAAGGCTAATGTGCAAATCAACCAAATGGCAAAACCACCAGTTGCTATGATGTGCACTGACCACAGGGTAGCTTTGCTCAGCCAGAAGCCAGGTGGGCTCATGGCTGGCAAGCACTCCTGCCTCCATGTGGCAATGCTAAGGACCTCTCAGCAGTCAGGCAGACATCTCCTGAGGGCTCCCAGACTGCGAGAAGGCGCAGGCCGGGCTGAGGGACTTCCCTACGTGCACAGATGTCATGCACTGGGCCTCTAGTGTTCTATAAAGCACAGTACGTAAGAGTTATAATTTATTATTTTTCCTTAGATTAGTGTAGGTTTGGTCTACACTATTAGACAAATACAGTGGTGTTTATGTCTTCTGATATATGTTTTGCTACCTAAATTGGTAGAAATACTTCTTTTGAATAATAACCTAGATAATATTAATAACAATTGTTGTAAATCTTTGCTAATAGCCCATTCTTATCATTTGCCTTTTTAAACAAAAAAGCTATAAAAAAATTCTTTCTCTATGCTGCTTTCACTTGCTTAAATCTGGACTTTTAGACATCCAACCACTAGTCTGGTTTAGATAGTTCTTCTCGGTGATATCATCCCAGGAACTGAGCCTCTGTTTGCCCAGTAGAGAAGTTATGAATGGAGTTCAAACCACAGCCTTGACATTGGCCTGTCTTTGAATGGTTTGAAATACAGCTCTGAAGAATAATCTTTATCATTCAGAATAACTTTGGACATTCTAACTTCTAGCACTAAACTCTACAGAAAGAATTTAATTATGTGGGAAATGGGTTATGTAATAAAAATTACTGTCATTCCAAAGACATTCTCATGGTATTTTCATTATTCTCAGAGAAGAAGCCTTTCAAGCCCTTCCCTTCTTTTGCTCTTCAGTTTCTAGAAGCCAATTTTGATGAATTTTATATCTGCCATCACACAGTACTGTTCTCAAACTCAAGTTAATATTTTTTCTCATAAGTTTATAAGTTAGGGTTACACAAAAAGAAAATGAAATTAGTTTTTAGCACTGAACTAAAGACGTTCTACTAATGGCATTGTGTTGTTCCTACGTTTTAGGCAGAAAAGTCTTAAATACTAACTACTTCTTTACTCCTCACATCTCTTTAGTCACAGACCATACTGTTTTTCTCTATAGTGTTTCTGATACGAATCCCTTCCTTCCAACTGACACAGCACACCAGCTGTCTATACTATATTATTGTGATGGCTTCTTAGCTAGTAGTCTGTCCTCTAACACGAGCCTGCTTCAGTTAATCTTCCACAGTACTAAGTGAGACTGATGTTTCTAAAATGCTATTTCCATCAAGTAACCTTTGCTGCTTACAAAATGCTATGATGGCTTCTTATTCCCTGTCACATGAAATCTAAATGCCTGTGTATACTTTTGAAGGCATTCAGTAACTAAGCCTAGCCTAGATGACCTGATGTCATCACAGGAACTTTGGTTCCTGCCAGCTGACCTTTGTACTGTCCCCTCTCAGCACCTCTGCTTCATTTATGCTCTTTCTTTCTTTTTTACTCTCTCTTCTTCCCTCTTTGCTTATTCGTATCCCACCCACTCTACAGGGCAAACTTCAATTTCCTGAGGCTTCCTTTTCTCTGTGTTACCTGCACTGAGCAATTTACAGGTTATTCAGTACCATTCTATTCTATAAAATGCCAATAAGGAATGTGTGTGTGTGTGTGTGTGTGTGTGTGTGTGTGTAAGTGTGTGTGTATGTGTATATGTATGTATGTATGTATGTATATATATGTATGTATGTGTGTGTATATGTGTGTGTGTGTGTGTGTATGTATATATATAATTCCACAACCAGGAATTTGTGCCTTCTCTAAATATTTAGCTAAAACTATGTACAATGAAGTAGTATTTGGGAATAACTGAATATCAATGCTTTAAATTTCTTGTGGGCAAGAGCCATACATATAGCATATCTTTGATTGATCCCACCAAATTTAATAGAGAATTAAGTACATAATTTTTATGAGTTGTCTTTATGTTTTATAATAATAGTAACAAAGATGAAAACATAATACTAATCTATTGCTTCCCTCATACTGAGCTATATTTCTCAGTAAAATCCCATATCTTTCTAAATTTTTAATTCCATATAGTAAGTAGTAAGACTAACAAGACACTTTTTGTATTAATGCTTACAGTGAAATAGCTAGAAGAGATAGTGCCAGCTGTAATGGAACAAGTTAAAAGAGGTAATCTTATTCATAATTGTTACCTTTTTGCCAAAAAGCTTACATACACAGTGTGCTTCTAAAGCTATGCACACACACCCACAGACTTAAGTCATTCATATTACTCTGTCAAAGTGCTGGTCCACTATTTTGATATACTTGTGAAAATAGAGCATGACTTGCTTTCCTCAAAGCAAGCTATTAACTCCTGTCTAATCTCTCTCAATCTGAACTTACTGTAGGGCAACTCTTTGATGGGACACACACTCTGCCTTTTCCAACTTTACATCATTCTACTCTATTATGTGCCAGTGTCTTTGAAGAATATAAAAAAGCCATATTAAAAATATAGAAATTTTCAATAAAATTCTTAGTCCTTGAAACATAAGAAGTATATCTGAATTAAATTCTAGCTATCACTATGTATCTTTATATATACAGTGCTTATAATTTAGGTTGTTCTTATCACATAAAGTATTTATTATAATGTGTTTTATAGTTGAAAGGCAAGATGAAATGTTAATCCATATACTATAAAAATCCTAGCACTATATTTCTCTCTTTTCCATATACCTGAAGAGATTTAAAATCTATAGTTTTTCAATTGCATCTTCATAAAGAGCCTAATTATTTTTCTAATTAACAGAAACCTTTTCTAACAATTCTAAATAGTTTTTAATTCAACAATTCCACTTCCAGAAATTTTTGTCCCCTGCAATATTACAGATATTGGCAAATATTTAGCTATAATTATGTTCATTACAGCAATATTTTAAAAACAACTAAGTAGAAACTATAATGAATTAGTTAAATAGATTATGGTACACTATACAACAGATTTAAAGTAATTTAAATTATTTAGTAAAATAGTATGTATAATGACATGGAAAGCTACTCATAATATTAAGTGAATCAGGTTATACTGTATGTGTTACATAAAAATTTTTTTGCAAAAATGCCAAGTTGCTTAGCAATATTTATATTTTATTCTAAAATTAATGTATATTGCTTTAGTAATTTACAAAAATATATATTGTGCTTAAAAGACATTTTTAAAATGTTTGGACTATAAAACGATATTATTTAATATTTCTCTCAATAAAGATAAACATGCACTTAACCACTAAAGTGAATGATAGGGCACATGAAAGAGAAAAAAGCGATCTCTTTCTCTTCCCATCTCACTTGGTTTTGTTGAACTCTTCACAGATTTGGGAATTCTATTAGGCTGACAGAAAGCATGAGGTATAAGAGTTATAGATGGCTTTAAAGTATTTATATCTGGTAAGATTATTATACAGGTTTTACAATTTTAGTTAATGGCTATAATTTTACTAGAAAAAATAAATTAAGGGGACATATGGTACACAAAGATGAAAGAACCATTTATTTCATTGTTTTTTAACATCAGGAATAAAGGCTGTACAATTTTGCTAATTAAGTATTTATAAATAAAAAAATATTTGAACTAAAAGACACATTTCCTTATACAGTCAAAGCTACCTCAGGTACTTTCCTTTAATCTCCCACACCCATTGAGGCCAATCCAGCATATAAGAGTTCAAAACTCTCACTGTGTTTTGATCCTGTTTGTTCTATCCTTGCAGGATATTTGCTTTGGAACAGGAGATTTATGGCTGAAGAACTATGACTAAATAGCTTATTTGCTAAGATAAACCACCCTGAATTAGGTAGAAAAACTATTATCCATGAGCTATTAATGAATAAAAACAACCTTTTATTTAAAAGAAAATAAAAGCACAACAAGACTAAGTTTACAAAATACTTCTCATTCTTGTTCTAGGCAAGTAATTATAAATAATCTCCAGTAGGCAACTCAAGAGAAGGCAAGCTGCCTTAATTATCATAAAACACCACAATTTAACAAATAAACCTGACAATGTAAAAAACAAAAAACTCTGTTAAAAAGTAACACAAGCAATGTTTTAAGTGGAAAAAAACGTTTATACACTGAGTGGCCAGGTTATTATGATCTCTGAATGCATAATAACCTGGCCACTCAGTGTATATTCTATATAATAAAAGGCTAATATGCAAATTGTCCCCTCAACCAGGAGATTGACCAGTAGGCAGGCCGGCCAACCACCCATGTCCCCTCCCTCTGGCCAGGCTGGCTGGACCCCACCCATGCACAAATTCATGCACCAGGCCTCTAATATATATTAGTGTATTTATATACACTAGATTATGCATTCAGACATTATAATAATCTGGCCAATCAGGGTAGTACATATAATAAAAAGCTAATTTATTTACTATCCAATTTTATATTAATTAATAAAAATTAACAATCCAATACAAAAATAGGAAAAGGTCATGAATAGGCAGTTCACATAAAAAGAAAAATATATTGTCCTAGCTGGTTTGGCTCAGTGGATAGAGTGTCAGCCTGCAGACTGAAGGGTCCCAGGTTAGATTTTGGTCAAAGGCATGTACATTGGTTGTGGGCACATCCCCATTAGGGGGTGTGTAGGAGGCAGCTGATTGATGTTTCTAACTATCTCTTTCCATTCTTCTCTGTAAAAAATCAATAAAACATATATTTAAAAAGAAAAATATATTGCAAATCTATACTAATAAAAGCCTAAGTGGCATCTCACCCTCACATCATCATAAGATGGCCACTCCAATGTCATCACAAGATGGCCACTACAAGATGGCTGCTTCCACATCATCACAAGATGTCTGCCACCAGATGGCAGGCAGGGGAGGACAGTTGTGGGTGATCAGGCCAGCAGGGGAGGGCAATTGGTGCATGAAAATTCATGCACTGGAGTGAGGGGCCCTCAGCCCAGTCTGCACCCTCTCAGAGTCCGGAAGCCCTGAGGGGATGTCTGACTGATGGCTTAGGCCTGCCACAGGAGTGGACCTAAGGCATCAGTTGGACATCCTTAGTACTGCTGCGGAGTCAGGAGAGGCCCCGCACTGGCCACTGCCGCTGTGCTCGCCAGCTGGGAGCCTGGCTTCTGGCTGAGCAGTGCTCCCTCTGTGGGAGCGCACTGACCATCAGGGAGAAGCTCCTGCATTGAGTGTCTGCCCCCTGATGGTCAGTGCGCATCATACTGACTGGTCATTCTGTCATTCGGTCAATTTGCATATTAGCCTTTTATTATATAGGATGGGCACTTGGGCTACTCCAGATCTTGGCTATTATATAAATAACACTGCAATGAACATAGGGGGTGCATATATTCTTTTGAATTGTGTTTTCTTGGGTTTCCTCAGATATATTCCCAGAGGTGGAATGAAAGGCAGTTCCATTTTCAATTTTTTTTAGGAAACTCCATACTGTTTTCCACAGTGGTTGCACCAGTCTGCATTCCCATCAACAGTGCATAAAGGTTCCCTTTTCTTCACATCCTTGCCAGCACTTGTTTGTTGATTATTGATGATAGCTATTCTGACAGGTGTGAGGTTTTAATCTCATTGTGGTTTTAATTTGCACTTTTCAAATTATTAGTGACAGTGAGCATCTTTTCATATGTTTCATGGCCATTTGTATGTCCACTTTGGAGAAGTATTTATTTAGATCCTTTGCCCGTTTTTATTTATTTATTTATTTATTTATTTATTTATTTATTTATTTATTTTTATTTATTTATTTTTTTGTATAAACATTTTATTTATATTTTCTTTTTTTATTTTTATTTTTTTAAATTAAATCTTTATTATTCAGATTATTACATTTGTTTCTCTTTTTTCTCCTCCATAGCACCCTTCCACCCAGCTCTCACCCTTCCTTCTGCCCTTACCTCCCTCCCATTGACCTCATCCATGGGTGTATGATTTTTGTCCAGTCTCTCCCTGTTCACCCATCACCCCTTTCCCCCTGAGAATTATCAGTCCACTCCCTTTCTGTGCTTCTGATTCTATTATATTCACCAGTTTATTCTGTTGATCAACTTTTTAATTCACTTAATTTTTAGATTCACTTGTTGATAGATATGTATTTGTTGTTCATAATTTTTTGGCTTTTACCTTTTTCTTCTTCCTCTTCTAAAAGAATATCTTTCAGCATTTCGTATAATACTGGTTTGGAGTTGATGAACTCCTTTAGCTTTTTCTTGTCTGTGAAGCTCTTTATCTGCCCTTCAATTCTGAATGATAGCTTTGCTGGATAGAGTATTCTTGGTTGTAGATTCTTGCTATTCATCACGTTGAATATTTCTTGCCACTCCCGTCTGGCCTGCATAGTTTCTGTTGAGAAATCAGCTGACAGTCGTATGGGTGCTCCCTTGTAGGTAATGAACTGTTTTTCTCTTGCTGCTTTTAATATTCTCTCTTTGTCTTTTGCTCTTGGTATTTTAATTATGATGTGTCTTGGTGTGGTCCTCTTTGGATTCCTTTTATATGGGGTTCTGTGTGCTTCCTGGACTTGTAAGTCTATTTCTTTTACCACATGTGGGAAGTTTTCAGTCATTATTTCTTTAAATAGGTTTTCAGTATCTTGCTCTGTCTCTTCTTCTGGCACCCCCACAATTCTGATGTTGGTACGCTTGAAGCTATCCCAGAGGCTCCTTATATTATCTTCACGTTTTTGGATTCTTCTCTCTTGCTTTTCCAGTTGAATGTTTTCTCCTTCTTTATATTTCAAATTTTTGACTTGATTCTTGTCTTCCTCTAGTCTGCTGTTAAGTCTCTGTATAATATTTTTTATTTCAGTCAGTGTCTCTAGTTGGTCCTTTTGGGACTTGATAAATTTATCCATCTTTTCTAGCATATTCTTGAAAAACCTTATAAGCGTGGTTTTGAACTCTATATCTAGTCGTTTTTTTTCCTCCATTTCTTTTGTTTGTGATCCCTTCCCTTGTCTCAGCATTTTCACTATGCTGGGAGACCTTTGCCCATTTTTAAATCAGACTTTTTCTTTTTGGTGTTGAGTTGTTTGAGTTGTTTATAAATATTAATCCCTTAGCAAATGCATCATTGGCAAATATTTTATCTCATTCAGTGGGTTGTCTTTTAATTTTGTTGTTGGTTTCTTTTGCTGTGCAAAAACTTTTCATTTTTCTTTGATTTTTTACAGAGAGGAAGGGAGAGAGAGAGTTAGAAACACTGATGAGAGAGAAACATCGATCAGCTGCCTCTTGCACAGCCCCGACTAGGGATGTGCCCACAACCAAGGTACGTGACCCCGACTGGAATCGGACCCATTACCCTTCAGTCTGCAGGCTGATGCTCTATCCACTGAGCCAAACCAGTTTTGGCTTATTTATTTTTAGTTTCCCTTCCACAAGGAGATATATCAGAAAAAATGCTACTGAGAAATATGTGAGATTTTATTGCCTATGTTTTGTTTTCTATGATTTTCATGGTTTGAAGTCTTACATTTAAGTCTTCAGTCCATTTTGAGTTTATTCTTATGTATATTGTAAGGAGGTGGTCTAGTTTCATTTTTTGCATGTACCCATCTCTTAAATTTTTCCAACACATTTATTGAATAGATTATCTCTATCCTACTGTATGTTCTTGCCTCCTTTGTCAAATGTTAATTGACCATAATGTGTAAATTTATTTCTGCTCTCTCTGTTCCACTGATCTATATGTCCATTTTTATGCCAGTATTATGCTATTTTGATTAGTATGTCTTGAAGTATATTTTGATATCAGGTGATAATCACAAGTTTGTTCTTTCTCAAAATTGTCACTGAAGCTATTCAAGGTCTTTTATGTTTCCATATAAATTTTTGATTATTTCTTCTAGTTCTGTGAAATATGCCTTTGGTACTTTGATAGGAATGCTTAGAATCTATAGAAATTTATAGCAATATAGGCCTACCTCAAGAAGCAAGAAAAATCTCAAAAAAATTACAAATAAAAGAACTAGCAGAACTCTCACCCCCACCCCATACACACATACACAGCAAACAGAGCCCAGAGTAAGTAGAAAGAAGGAAATAATAAAAATTAGAGCAGCCCTTAGTCCGGTACTCCAATACATTGTGGCTTTGATCCCCAGTTGTGGCAAGTATAGGAGGCAACCGATTGATGTTTCTCTGTCAATGTGTTTTTCCTTTTCCCTCCTCTCTCTCTCAAATCAATTAACAAAGCATGTCTTCAGGTGAGGATTTTTAAAAAAGATTAGAACAGAAATAAATGACAGAAACTAAAAAAAAAAAAAAAAGGAAGGGGGCTTCTGCAATAAAAAAGATAAATGAAACTTAGAGCTGATTCTTTGAAAAGATAGAGAAGATTGACAAGCCTTTAACCAGCTTCATAAAGAAAAAAGAGAGAGGATCCTAAATCCTTAATTTTAGACAAGTTGTTATGGCTTGCGCTAACAGGTAGACAAGATTCCTAGCAACATAACACACAGAGTTAAGGGAACATGTATATTTTTCACAACTATGAAATCTCCCTTCATTGATGGAAGTCTGAAATTTGTATTCTTCGTAAGTGCTATGCACTTCCCCTATAACAGTCAGTATCCCTTGCTAGATTGTAAACTCAGTGATGGCAGGTACTGCCTCTTTAATTTTATTTACTCGTGATTCCCAGTGTCTAACTCAATGCATGGTAATAGTACATGATGGAAATAATTGAATTGGAGAGCAGAAGATACAAGTTTCAAAAATTTTTCCAAGTGCTTTCAAGTAATTCGAAGTATTTAATAAAGAACTACTCTCATTCAACTTTAATCTTTTCATTAATTAAAGCTCTTTTTAGTCTTTTTTACTATATCATTTTAATAGCTGTCCATTCACTGACATTTCTATTGTGGCAATAATCACGTTTATTATTATTTTGACTTATTTTTTGTCTACCTTTTTGGTTAATGATGACAATTATTCCTTTTTTTTTAAACAAAAAGCATTGGTTTTTAAATATTTATATTTGATAACAATTTTTTTTGCTAAATTTTCATTGCTATTGAAATTTTGTTTAAAAACTATGTTTATCATTATTAATAGCATCAATATCAACAACAAAGAGATTTGAAGTACCAATAAAACCACTACATTTCAGCATATATTCAAATAATATTGAGTGGCTTTCAACATTCACTTCAGCTGAGCACTGCCTCACTCCATCCCTTATTATTTTGTTTTTACCATTTTCACTAATAGGAATAATTTGAATCTTGAGCCAGGTTCTCTGCATTCACCTTGATTTGAAAGAGTTAAAAATCCAATTCCTCCTTCCTTGTTTCTAACACCAGCTAGAGGGACTTTGAATTTTACAATTCAAATTTATAAGTAGAATGCTAAACTGTGGGCAACAGACAGGTCCTGCTTACTGGCCTATTCATGATCATTAGTTTCAGAATATGCATGAATCTTGGTACTTAATTTTGGCTCAGGCTTTGGTTTCTTTAGAAGTTTTGACCCTGCCATGACCTCTGCTTTCTTAAGACAGAATCTTCTATGTTTTCAGAGGATTGTGATAGTATCTGAAGGTCAGATTGTGGTTGTCTGTTTTCCCACAATTGTCACTGCTCATGAAGCAATATAATTAACTGAATGTCTTACAGACCACCAATTTTCAGCTACCCAAGGCCCAATAAAAATAACAACTTTAAAAACTTTGTGGGAGGCAGCTTCTAATTCTAACATGGCTCTCAATAATCTGTGCCTCCTGGTATTCACACCATTGTGTAATCCCCTCCCCACCGGTATGGACTGGACATAGTAACTTGCTTCTAATGAATATGACATGGCAAAAGTGATGGGATGTCACTTTTATGATTAGATTACAAAAGTTTGTGACTTCCATTCTGCTAGCTCTCTCTTTCTCTCTGACTTCCATTTTGCTTATTCTCGCTCACTCTAGTGAAGCCACCTGCCATGTTGGAAGATGCTATATACAGAACCTGCACAGAAAAAAAAAAGACCTTGATTGTGAGAAGAACTGAAACTTTAGTCTAAGGACCTGTGAGAACCGCATCCTGACAACAACCATGTGAGTTATCTAAAAGCATAGTAATCTTCCCAATCTCAATACATGGTATTTCCATCTATCAGGCTGCTCAAGACAAAAGTTTGGGAGTTCTCCTTAATATCCTGCATCCCATGTAGGAAGTTTACTGTCTGGATGCCAAGTCCCATGACTTCCCTTAGACTCCAGTGAAATAGCCCTGGTCCAAGTCACCACAATTTCTCACAAGTGCTATTCCTTCTTCTTTTTTTTCCTCCTCCTCCTCCTCCCCCTCCTCCTCCTCCTCCTTCTTTTTCTTCTTTATGTAAGTGCTATTCCTTCTTAATGAGTTTTTCTACTTCTACTCTTGTCCCATTCCAATTTATCCTCCACAGCAGCCAGCGTTACTCTTTAAAAAATGCAAATCAGAATAATGTTTACTGATTAAAATCTATAAATTATTTCTACTGCTTGTATGATGAGGTTAAAAAATAAAAATAGACAGAAACCTTAACAAGTGTTATCAGGTTGCTTAAGACCTGACTCTGCATTCTATACTATCCTCCTTTTGTGTTCCATGTTACATGCTCTGATCCCAATGATCAGAGTTTCTCCAATGTGCCACATTCTTTGCTTTGGCTTCCACATGGAAGGTTTTCCCTCTTGGCTAACTCCTATTTATAGTTAGAAGAAAATGTCTTTCCTTAACACAAATCTAAATGAGATCTCCCTGTTATATTCTCTTTTAGCTCATGAGAAATTTTCCTTATGGCATTAAACACAATTTATAGTTATATACTCATTTATATAAATATTTAATACTTGTCTCTCCTGGAAGTCCTGCTTGATGAAGTCAAGGAACAGTATGATTTTGCTCACCAATGCCTGACATAGTCCTAACCCACAGTACATATTTTTTTCCTTTTAATTTAATTTATTGGAATGACTCTGGTTAACAATATTATACAGATTTCAGGTACACAATTCCACAACACATCATCTATACACTATCACCATTTATTCCCCCTATACCTTCCTCTACTTCCTTGCATTACCATTTATTCTCCCCTATACCTTCCTCTACTTCCTCCCACCCGCCTCCCCTGGAAATCCCTATACTGTTGTCTGTGCCCATTAGTTTTTTTCTCTCTCTTTTTTCTTCAATCCCTCCCCCCGCAACTCAGCGCCTCAACACTCCCCCCAATAGCTGTCAGTCTGCTCTCTGTTTATGGGTTTTTCTCTATTTTTATTGATAGTTCATTTTGTTTGTTGCACAGTATGTATTTAAAAATATTTGTTGAATAGACATGTATAAATCATTCAAGATCCTGCTTACTGTAATCATAATTGGAAAAATAGTTAAATCATGGCCTTTCATTCATTAGGAATTTTCTTTTTTAAGAAATCTTTATTGTTCAGATTATTACATTTTTTCCTCTTTTTCCCCTCCATAGCTCCCTTCCACCTGGCTCCCATGCC
>JAAGEH010000032.1:3283787-3302983 GCA_011751065.1 Lasiurus cinereus | reverse complement strand
CTGGGACAGCTTCAAGCGTACCAACATCAGAATTGTGGGGGTGCCAGAAGAAGAGAGAGAGCAAGATACTGAAAACCTATTTAAAGAATAATGACTGAAAACTTCCCACATCTGGTAAAAGAAATAGACTTACAAGTCCAGGAAGCACACAGAACCCCATATAAAAGGAATCCAAAGAGGACTACACCAAGACACATCATAATTAAAATACCAAGAGCAAAAGACAAAGAGAGAATATTAAAAGCAGCAAGAGAAAAACAGTTCATTACCTACAAGGGAGCACCCATACGACTGTCAGCTGATTTCTCAACAGAAACGATGCAGGCCAGATGGGAGTGGCAAGAAATATTCAACGTGATGAATAGGAAGAACCTACAACCAAAAATACTCTATCCAGCAAAGCTATCGTTCAAAATTGAAGGGCAGATAAAGAGCTTCACAGATAAGAAAAAGCTAAAGGAGTTCATCAACTCCAAACCAGTATTATATGAAATGCTGAAAGGTGCTTTTTTTAGAAGAGGAAGAAGAAAAAGGTAAAAGCCAAAAAATTATGAAGAACAAATATGTATCTATCAACAAGTGAATCTAAAAATTAAGTGAATTAAAAAATTGATCAACAGAATAAACTGGTGAATATAATAGAACCAGGAGCACAGAAAGGGAGTGGACTGATAATTCTCAGGGGGAAAGGGGTGAGGGGTGTACATGGAAAGACTGGACAAAAATCATACACCTATGGATGAGGTCAACGGGAGGGAGGTAAGGGTAGAGGGAAGGTGGGAGGTCGATAGAGGAGAGCTTTGGAGGGGAAAAAAGAGAAACAAATGTTATAATCTGAATAACAAAGATTTAATTTAAAAAAGTTTTAATGCATTTTTGCTATCATAAATATGATATAGAAAATGTAAGAAAGAAATAAAAAATTAGTTACTAAGAATATAATTTTTATTAACAAATCTCATTTTCACTTTCTAACCAAGAAATGTGACTCATATTTTTTAATTTGGTGAATAATACCACTTATATGTAGTTCTTCAGAATAATTAGTTAAAATATATTCCTAAGATATAAACATTTTTTATTGTTTTACTGGATTTATTATTCACAGAATTATGAACAATACTACAACCAATTTATACCACGTCATAAATGATGCATTTTATGAAAGTCAAATATTTTCAGAGTCAGTATAATCACAACATACCTTTTGGACTCATGTTCACTTACAGTTTGCTAATAACTGCTTCATAGTGACAGAAACTTGTACATCACAAAAAGGTTTTTCTGATTTATACTCAGTAAACTGGAAAAGCTAGCTCTGTAACTAGTATCATGTAACAGCAAGTTGTAGAGTACTTCAGAGCAAAATCAGAGTGTTGGCATAGGAAAAATAAATAGTATAAACTGGATTAGCAGAAACCAATATTTGGCAAGTTCACTAACACAAACAAATCAGGTCTTAGAGTTGTACACATTGATCATGATGAGAAAAATACTTAGGATTTTAAAGGATACAATCAATTATCCTATAATAGACTATTAAATTTTCATTTAAAAATGTTCTCTTATTTGAGGATATTTTGAAGAATCCATTAACATTTCTTTAATATGCTGATGCATACTTTTTCTAGCAAGTGATTCCTTTCTTTCAATAACATTTCCTAATTTAACTAATTCAGGTAATTGATTTGACTTTAATGTATATTTGCAGAACTGGTTAATAACATATTTTAAAATATGTTTTTGAGAAAATAAATATGTGGACTTTTTAAAGTATTTTTTTATTGATTTCAGAGAGGAAAGGGGAGGGAAAGAGAGATCGAAACATTAATGATGAAAGAGAATCAATGATTGCCTGCCTCCTACACATTCCCTACTGGGGAACAAGCCTACAACCCAGGCATGTGCCCTGACCGAGAATTGAACCCTGACCTCCTGGTTTCTAGGTTCAACCACTGAGCCATGCTGGCTGGGCCATAATGTGCTATTTGTGGAAATATTTTAGCAAAAGAAGGCTGAAAACCACTTTCATTTTAAAAGTAAAATGTTAACAATTCTAAATATCATTTTACAAGCAGTTATTTAATGTCATAACATACTATTACATTTAAATCTACTTTCTTATATGTATTTAGTCCCTAAAGCAAACTTAATATACCATTATAAAACTTAATACATTATGGGTTTTTTTTATTACAAGTTAAAGCAAACACTATGTGATATTACATATTATTAATATTAAAGATTGTTTTAAATAAAATTTATAAAGCAATCAATGCAATTTAATTTATCTTATACCACTGCAAAAAAAATATGCTTACAACTCTACCTAGAGAATGTGTATTACCATGAAAGGGATTCAAGAGTAAAGAAAGATTGGGAAACGTTGCTGTAACATTGCTAAGGTTTTTGATCATTTTAAACCTAGAAAAATTTCAATTAAGGACAGAGGAAGTGAGTCACTGACTGTCATACTGCCAAGTGAAATGCAGCAGGCTCGAACAGCTGGTTAGTTTTATTAAGGCATCTTATTAAAATGGCTTATTAAGCTACTCACTATTGTTTTCATATGGCTTTAGGCTGATACTAAACTTTCAAATGTAGGATTCTTTCCTTCCTAACTTTCATAAAAGTTCTATATAATTAGCACTGAATGAAATTTCCTAATGTCAACATTTCAAGTTTTGATTAACAGGGAATACAAATCAACCTTATTCAAGATTAATTCAAAAGACAAGCAACATCCTTTGGGAGACCAGTAGAGATAATATATCAGTGCACCTTCAAACTTCAGACTAAGCTAGGGACCTACAAAGTAAAAGTAATATTCAATTTATTAAGCTGGCACTGACACAGCAATTTTCTCTACCTGATTTATCTTTGATTCTTAAAAAAACATATATTCTCAAATTGAAATAAACAATTAGGGTCTAGAATATATGAATATATATAATTACAACTCTACTACTGATAGGTTTGATGACTGATCTACACAAATGTTGGAAATACAGACAAAGCAACAGTTGACACAAGTGCAGGTAATAACCATGAGGTAAGAAATAAACATTCAGACAGAAATTCAGGCTTTCTGGCCCAACTTCCCAGGGTGGGAAGAAACACCTTTGTTCAACTCCATTATATCACTGTCATGTCTGAACATGAAATACCCTTCAGTAGAAATCATGCAGTTAGGGTTATTTTTCATTGTTATTACTTCTTGAATAAGAGTAAAGTAGAAATGCTTTTTTCTCCATTAGTGCCTTTTTCATCTTTTATAGAATATTTAGGCTAGCAATAAGGTGAGGTGAATTAGGCACTAAATTTAGATGAAAAATTTAAGAAGGTGTAAAAAGACCTTCATTAACCAAGATAAATAATGTTTTGATGTAATATTTAAAAACACAAATTAACAAAAAAAATCCTGATACACAAAATATTAAAATTTAAATAAAGGATCAATACCTTGTCAAAAATTGATAAAATCTCAGGCAAAACTTCTTTACATTGTAGGGAGTTTCTTTAAAAGATGAATTTTGGTAAAAGGCTCAATGGTTTAGGTCTACCTGCTATCATTTACATAAGCACATATATTTGAGTAAAATTTTTTAAAGTAAATCCTATATAATAAAAGGGTAATATGCAAATAGACCAAATGGCAAAACAATCAAACAACCAATCAAAGCATAATATGCTAATAATATGCTAAGGCTGCTCAACCGCTCACTATGACTTGCACTGACCACCAGGGGACAGATGCTTCAACTAGTAGGTTAGCTTGCTGCTGGGGTCCAGCCGATGGCCGGATGGGGACTGAGGGAGATGAACCAGACATGCCCAGCAGCCCTCCTGCATTTCCTCTCAGGCCTGATGGCGCACCCGTGGGGTCCCTCAGCATGGCCTTCACCCTCTTGCAATCTGGGACCCCTTGGGGGATGTTGGCGAGCCGGTTTCAGCCTGATCTTGTAGGCCATTCCCCTTGGGAAGGCACCAGATGCAAGCCTCTCCTAACTGGACTGATTGAGCACAAACCTGTGGCAGGCACAGTGGGGCCAGGATGAGCGGGAGCAGCAGGTAGGAGCTGCAGGCAGAGTTGGATTGCAGGTTTTGGCCTAATCCCTGCAGGCCACCCAGAGAGACCCTATCTGTGCATGAATTCATGCACTGGGCCTCAATTTAATAATAAATCCCTAAATATTGTTAGTACTTGACATCTTAAATCCCCATATCTAAGCTCTCTCTGATTTTTAAACTTTAAACTCCTTGATATATGTTAAGTAAGTTTTCACAAACTAGACTGACTGATTCTCATTAGATAGCAGATGGATGGTCTTTGCTTGGATTAATTACACTGCGAATTGTAAGGTGGTGACTTTCTAAATCTATCATTGTAGCTACATATATTAATTGCCATTTTTCTTTAAAAAATATTTTATTGGCTCTTAGAGAGAAAGGAAGGGAGAGGGAGAGAGAGAGAGAAATATCAATGTGAGAGCATCCATAGGTTGCCCCCTGAACACCTCCCACCAGGGCCTAAGCCCACAACCCAAGTCCCTGCCCTGATTGGGAATTGAACCAGCAACATTTTGCTGCCCAGGATGACACCCAACCAATTGAACCACACTGGCTAGGGCAACTGCAATTTTTCTGTACAAAAGAGCTTCTTCCTTTCCATTCTCCATCTTTTTAGTATCTTTATAGAGTCTTAAAATATAGCAATTAAATATTCCATAATAAAATACAGGGGTTTTTTGATGCATAAATTACCCCAAATTTCATCAATATGAAACTTTTCAAGTGGGTTCCCATGTCCTTTCAACATAAACCTGTTAGTCTTTGAGTACTTCATAGTTTCTGGCACAAAACTTATTCTAGACTTTCTGCACTTTCCTGCTGCACAAATAGGAGCTCTTTAATGGGTAATGCATTTCAAAACTAAAATCTGCGTGTTAGGTGTCTCCATTGCTTCTAAAGCATTTTCAGTGGAGAGAGTTAAGAAAACATACATAATTTTAAAATCATGAATACATATTGATAGTTTCAATTCAAATTTAACATTATAATTTCTTTTTCTTAATACTGCTTATTTTATAGTAAAAAAATATTTGCTGCCAATATTATTTATTTACTTGATTGCTCAATCCAATAATATGCATAATATAGTCTCAAAATCTAAATAAACAGCAGTGCAACTGAGTATGAACACAGAGCAAAGTTTAAGATCTCTTTTGCATTTCTTTTTGTCCTTAGAATATATGCTACTGAGAATGTATAGTCAAAGTCTACTTAACTATTCAAGTATCAAAAGATATTTGAATTATTTTCTCTTTATAAGTATCTTATCAATTTAACAGTTAGGTACATTTATGTTTATTTGTATTCTTAATCACTGTTTATTCTTATACTTTATTTTACTTTATTTCTGAATACTTAAAACATATACATGATTCAAAAGTCAAAGCTATATACAATGGCATAATCAGAAAAATTACATTCCTACCCTATGTCTGCATGTATTTCTCATCCACCACCCAAGGTAACATTTTTTATTAGTTTCTGGTCCATCCTTCCTGTTTCTTTTATTCTTATTTCTCACATAAAAAGCAGCATATTATAAGTACTAGTTGTTTTTTTTCAGTTCACAAGATGTCCCAGAGATCATTCAATATCAGTTTGTAGGCATCTGTTTTGTTTGTTTTTTTAATTAAATTTATTGGGGTGACATTAGTTGATATAATTATATAGGTTTCAAGTGTACAATTCTATCATTCATCACCTGTATATTGTATTATGTGCTCACTATCGAAAATCAAATCTTTTTCTGTCATCATATATTTGACCCCTTACACCCTTTACTATCCTCCACCCTCTTCACTTTAGTAAACACTATACTGTTGTCTGTGTATAGACATCTTTAGTTTTTTCTCTTAACTGATTTTTTTTTGAGAGAGAGTGAGAAAGAAAGAGAGAGACATGAATGTGAGAGAGAAACATCAATTGACCTCCCTGCTACACACCCCAACAAGGGATTGAACCTGAAAGCTGGGTATGTGTCCTATCTGGGAATGGAACCCCCCACCTTTCGGTGTATGGAAGGATGATCCAACAAAGCCACACTGGCCAGTGGCAGCAATCTTTTTATAATGGTTTTACTATGTGAATGTATCATAGCTTATTCAACTACTCTCCTATTTATTTGGGTTGTTTCTGTGTGCTATTAACAATAATACTTTAGGGAACATTGATTGGCTGCCTCCTGCACACCCCTACTGGGGATCCAACCTGCAACTGGGGCATATGCCCTAGTTGGGAATAGAACCAGCAACCTAAAAATGGCAGTGGAATAAGTGGATGCTGCATGTACACACTCCTAGAACCAAACTGGAATTACAACTAAAATACAGAAAAACTTCCTGAATAATCAACTGAAGACTAGCTGGGGAGAACCTTAATAACCAAGAATTGAAAGTGGATGGGAGAATTCAAGATGGCAGCATAGGTAAACACCTACACTGCTGCCTCGCACAACAATTTCAAAACTACAACTAAAAGACAGAACGGACATCATCCAGAACCACAGGAAAGCTGGCTGAGTGTAAGTTCTACAGCTAGAAAGAAAGCGAGGGGCTCACAGAAACCCAGAGGACCTGCAAAAAGCTGAGGTACGGAGACACGTGCTCTGAGAGTGGGTGCCAGAGTACCTGGCTGGCTTTCTCTGGTGGGAGGGAAATGGAGACTCCCAATGACATTGAACCCCTTATCTTACGACACTAAACCCCAGATCCAGCTGAAACTCATACGGGGGGAGTTTGGACTGTGAAAAGGGAGAGGTGCATGGAAATTTAGAGGAGTTGCAGAAGATCAGAAGTCTGCTGGCGCGCACAGCACTGCGCAGAGGACAGATTGCTGATTGTGCCACTGGCTTTCGCGAGTAGGCGGGAGACAGACCATCCCAACTGTGCCCCTTCTGACTCCACTAAGCCCCTGCTTCGGGCGAAACCCTGGGGACCTAGACTCGTGTGGTCCTGATGCGCAGGGGAGCTGGACAGGAAGCGGTCTAGAGGCACTGGGTGCACGCGCACAAGGACCGCTCCAGAGATTACCCAGTCATGTGAGACTCAGGGGCCGTGGAGGGCGGGGCCGACTGGAAGGCAAGGCGGTCCCTTAAGCCCTGAAACTCCACCCATCCCCAGCTCAACAGAGGCTTCTTCGTTTTTGCAAGTCTGGTATCATAAGGCTGAATTCAACACAGAAGTTTCCCCGGCATAGCGAAAATGCCGAGACAAGGGAAGGGATCACAAACAAAAGAAATTGAGGAAAAAAACCAACTGGATATAGAGTTCAAAACCACGCTTATAAGGTTTTTCAAGAATATGCTAGAAAAGATGGATAAATTTATCAAGTCCCAAGAGAGATACAAAAGGACCAACTAGAGATGCAAAAGATCCAACTAGAGATGATGGATAAATTTAGCGAGTCCCAAGAGGAGATGAAAAAGGACCAACTAGAGACCCTGACTGAAATAAAAAATATTATACAGAGTCCTAACAGCAGACTAGAGAAAGGCAAGAATCAAGTCAAAAATTTGAAATATAAAGAAGCAGAAAACACTCAACTGGAAAAGCAAAAAGAGAAAAGAATCCAAAAATGTGAAGATAATGTAAGGAGCCTCTGGGACAGCTTCAAGCGTACCAACATCAGAATTGTGGGGGTGCCAGAGGAAGAGAGAGAGAGCAAGATACTGAAAACCTATTTAAAGAATAATGACTGAAAACTTCCCACATCTGGTAAAAGAAATAGACTTACAAGTCCAGGAAGCACACAGAACCCCATATAAAAGGAATACAAAGAGGACCCACCAAGACACATCATAATTAAAATACCAAGAGCAAAAGACAAAGAGAGAATATTAAAAGCAGCAAGAGAAAAACAGTTAGTTACCTACAAGGGAGCACCCAAACGACTGTCAGCTGATTTCTCAACAGAAACGATGCAGGCCAGATGGGAGTGGCAAGAAATATTCAACGTGACAAATAGCAAGAAGCTACAACCAAGAATACTCTATCCAGCAAAGCTATCATTCAAAATTGAAGGTCAGATAAAGAGCTTCACAGAGAAGAAAAAGCTAAAGGAGTTCATCAACTCCAAACCAGTATTATATGAAATGCTGAAAGGTATTCTTTTAGAAGAGGAAGAAGAAAAAAGGTAAAAAACAAAAAAATTATGAACAACAAATACATATCTGTCAACAAGTGAATCTAAAAATTAAGTGAATTAAAAAGGTGATCAACAGAATAAACTGGTGAATATAATAGAATCAGGAGCACAGAAAGGGAGTGGACTGATCATTCTCAGGGGGAAAGGGGTGAGTGGTGTACAGGGAGAGACTGGACAAAAATCATACACCTATGGATGAGATCAATGGGAGGGAGGTAAGGGCAGAAGGAAGGGTGGGAGCTGGTTAGAGGGGTGGTATGGAGGGGAAAAAAGAGAAACAAATGTAATAATCTGAATAATAAAGATTTAATTAAAAAAAAAAAGAATTGAAAGTGGAGACTGATAGGAGGGACCAAGGCAGGAAAGGGCTGGCCATGCTCCCACAGATGGCAGCTGTAGTTCTGGAGAGATATCTCAACTGTGGGGGTTTACCACTGAGAACTCTAGGGTCTAATCACAAGCTGGGTCCCCAGCAGAGAACAAAAGAATTGAGAAAGATACCAACATAACATCTGGCTGTGAAAAGCAGGGCTGTTGTTTGTAGGGAGAGATAGCTGGAAATGTAGGCACCCTCTTAAAGGGCCAATGCACAAAATTCTCTGTGCAGCCACTAATCTTGTGCTGTGGCAGTAGGAGGGCAGAGTGGACTGTATCTGTGCAAACAGATGTCAGGGTTGGGGGCTCTTGGGTTAGAGCTCAGAAGGCAGACACCGGGATTCCTGTGCTACGTCATTCGCTCACACTGCAGAGGTCATCTTTCCCATGCAGACAATTGATATACAGGATGAGAATGAAAGGATGGGAAAAAACTTTCCATGCAAATGGAAAATAAAAAAAAAATAAAAGCTGAGGTAGCAATACTCATCTCTGACAAAATACAGTGGTACCTCCAGATACGAGTTTAATTCATTCCATAACCTTGAGGCATGGGAAACTATGAGACGCTCAAGTCGTGGTAAACTGGTGGGTCGTGTGCAGCAAGCTGATCCGCGCGATTACTCCTATCTCAAATGTTGCTCGTATTTCAAAGCAAAAATCGCTCGCTCGACGGCTCGTATCTCAAAAATCTCGCATGTTAGGGCACTCGTATCTCGAGGTACCACTGTAGACTTAAAAATGAAGGCCATTACAAGAAACAGCAACGGTTACTACATAATACTAAAGGGTTTGACCCAAGAACAGGATATAACCCTAGTAAGCATATATATATACCCAATATAGGAGTACTTAAATCTATATAAATGTATATAACTTCTAGAGGACTTTAAAGGAGAGATTAACAACAATATAGTCATAGTAGGGGACTTTAACACCCTGCTAACTTCACTGGATAGACCTTCCAGACAGAAAATTAACAAGGAAACAGTGGCCCTAAAAGACACACTTCATCAGATAGATTTAATTTACATTTATAGAGCATTTCAACCCAAAGCAGCAGAGTATACATTCTTCTCAAGTACACATGGGTCATTCAAAGATAGACCACATGTTAGGACACAAAACAAATCTCTACAAGTTCAAGAAGAATGAAATCATATCAAGCATATTCTCAGATCACAATGGAATGAAATTAGAAGTCAACTACAGTAAAAACACCCCAAAACATTCAAACACATGTTATTAGACAATGAATGGATTACCAATTATATCAAGAAAGAAATAAAAAAACTTCCCGGAAACAAATGAAAATGAACACACAACAACCCCAAATTTCTGGGACACAGCAAAAGCAGTCCTGAGAGGGGAGTTCATAGCATTACTGGTCTACCTCACAAAACAAGAAAAATTAATAATAAACTATTTAACCCTAGAACTTAAAGAACTAGAAAGATAATAATCAAAAAATCCCACAGTAAGTAAAAGGAAAGAAATAATTAAGGTTACACCAGAAAAAAAGAACATAGAGTCTAAAAAAAATAAATAAATAAAAATAAACAAAACCAAGAGTTGGTTCTGTGAAAAGATAAACAGTATAGAACCATTAGCTAGACTCATCAAGAAACAAAGAGAGAGAGGATCCAAATAAATAAAATCAGAAATGAAAGCAGAGAAGTAATCACCAACACCACAAAAATACAAAGAATTGTAAGGAAATACTATGAACAACTACATGGCAATAATCTGGACAATCTGGATGAAATGGACAAATTCCTAGAAAAATACAATCTCCCAAATTGGAATCAGGAAAAATCAGAAAACATGAATAGACCAATAATAATTGAGGACTCCAGAAGTGCACTCTGACACCAGGCTGAACAAAGCTGTCTGGGTCAAAAGAATAAGGAATGTCCCATATCATATTCAGGTATGTTTGTCCAGAAAACATAATGAGGATGAAGATTCACCAAACAAGCTCTATACGTTGGTCACCTATGTACCTGTCACCACTTTCAAAAATCTAGACTGCTAATGTGGATAAGAACTAATGCTGATAGACAAATAAAGTTACAAAACTAAAAAAAAAAAAAATTAAAAATGACATGGTCATATCAATGGATGCAGAAGAAGCATTCTACAAAATTCAACACTCATTTGCGATAAAAACTCTCAGTAAGATGGGAATAGAAAGAGAATATTGCAACATGATAAAGGCCATAGTTAGTATATGACAAATCTATAGCCAAAATCATACTCAATGGGCAAAAGCTATACTCATTTTCCCTAAGAAAAGGAACAAGACAGGGATGTCTGCCTTTACTACTCTTATTCAACATAGTCCTGGAAGTCCTAGCCACAGCAATCAGACCAGAAAAAGGAATAAAGGTTACTCAAATTGAAAAGGAGATAGTACAACTCTCATTATTTTCAGATAGCATGATATTGTATAATGAAAGACTCCACCAAAAACCCACTAGAATTAATAAATGAATTTGGCAATTAGCAGAATACAAAATCAAAACCTAAAATTGACTGCTCTTTTATATAGCAATACTGAATTCTCAGAAAGAGAAACTAAACAAACAATCTCACTTACTATTGCAATAAAAAAAAATAAGATACTTAGGAATAAAATTAACCAAGTAGATAAAAAACATGTACTTGGAAAACTACAGGATGTTGAAAAAAGAGATAGAAGAAGATATAAACAAGTGGAATAATATACTATTGTTCATGGACTGGTAGAATCAACATCATTAAAATGTCCATACTATCCAAGGCAATCTACAGATTCAATATAATCCCTATTAAAATGTCAATAGCATATTTCACAGATCTAGAACAAATAATCCAAAAATTCATACAGAATAAAAAAAGACTGAATAGGTGCAAAGATCTTGAAAAAGAAGAACAAAGTTGGAAGAATCACAATACAAGATATCAAGTTATATTACCAACCTACTGTAATCAAAACAGCTTGGTATACTGCACAAGAACAGGCATATTATAGATCAATGGAACAGAACAGAGACCACAGAAGTTGACCCAAGCCATTATACTCAATTAATATTTGACAAAAGAAGCAAGGACATATAATAGAGACAAGACATGGTGTTGGAAAAATTGGACAGATGCGTGCAAAAAATGAAACTAGACCAGTAACTTATACGATAAATAAGAATAAACTCAAAAATGGATAAAAGACTTAAATATAAATCATGAAACAATAAAAATCCTAGAAGACACCATAGGCAGAAAAATCTCAGATGTCTCTTGTAGCAATATCTCCTAGGACAAAGGAAACTAAGGAGAAAATAAACAAATGGGACTATATCAAAATAAAAAGCTTCTGCCCAGCAAAAGAAACCATCAACAAAACAAAAAGGGAGTTCACTGTATGGGAGAACATATTTGGCAATGATACAACTGATAAAGGATTAATATCCAAAATAAATAAGGAACTCATCCAACTTAACAAAAGGAAGACAAACAATCTCCACCCCCCAAACTCCCAAACTCCCACAAAATAGGCAAAAGACCTAAACAGCCACTTCTCCAAAGTGGACATGCAGATGGCCAAGAGACATGAAAAAATCCTCAAAGTCACTGAACATCAGAGATATGCAAATTAAAACAACAATGAGTTATCACCTCACATCTGTCAGAATGACTACCATCAATAAATCAACTAATGACAATGCTGGCAAGGATGTGGAAAAAAGGGAACCCTAGTACACTGCTGTTGAGAATACAGACTGGTGTAGCCATTATGGAAACAAAAATGGAGTTCCCTCAAGAAAGTAAATATGGAACTGCCATTTGACCTAGGAATATATGTATAACTAGAGACCAGGTGCATGATTTTGTGCACAAGTGGGATCCAGATAGCCCACCCTGATGGGGGCCAATCAGGGCTGGGGCCAGTGGCAGAGGGAGGAGATGCAGAAGGTTGGCCAGCAAGCCCAAACCCCGATCAGGGTAGGGGGTCAATCAAGGCCCTGATCAGGCTGATTTGCCACCACAGTGCACATCATAGTGACTGGTCATTCCAGTCATTATGGTTGCTTGGCTTTTATATATATACTAGAGGCCCGGTGCATGAAATTTGTGCATTCATGGAGGCAGGGTCCCTCCAACCGGCCTGTGTCCTCTCGCAGCAGTCCAGGAGTCTTTGTGGGATGTTCAACTGATGGCTTAGGGGAGTGGGCCTAAGCCAGCAGTCGGATGTCCTTAGTGCTCCCACAGAGCGGGAGAGGCTCCTACAACTACCACTGTGTTTGCCAGCCTTGAGCCCAGCTCTGGCTAAACAGCACTCCCCCTATGAGAGCACACTGACCACCAGGGGGCAGCTCCGGCATTGAGTGTCTGCCCCTTGGTGGCCACTGCGTGTCATAGCGACTGGTCCTTCCATTGTTCAATTGATTTGTATATTAGCCTTTTATTATATGGGATAGATAATTTTGTTAGATATCATCAAATTGTCCTCCATAGGGTTTTTTTTAAATCATTTTGCATTCTCACCAGTAATGTATGAAAACATACAGATTCCACTTTAATTCCAGTTTCTAAGATGTATGTGAATACTCTCTTTTCCTAAAATTACATGGTATTTACATTATGTCTCTCAGGTTAAAGTATTATTTTTCTCATTTACTATTTTTGGTTCTGATGAGGAGATTATAATGTTTTATTTAAATGTATAAGTAGAAGATATTCTTTAGCCAAAGCTTGCTTTTATAGAGCACATTACACTTTGCAAAGTATTTTTACGCACATGCATTTTATTTTATCTTTACAGCCATGTTTTGCAGTAGATAGTGCAAGAATGTCAGCTCTACTTTCCAGATGAGGAAACTGAGAAGAAACACAATTTAATGACCTGTACAGATCCAGTTCTTGGCAGTCAAGGGCCCTGTTAGTTTGCAGATATTTCTACTGTAATACTAAGATATTGCTGTAAAGATGGCTTGGATACTAAGTTGCCTCCCTTTTAACGTTCAATCTTAGTCTTTTAATTTATTATATAATAGTGTCACTAGCTAAAAATATTTGGAATACAGACTTACTCATTATATTTGCTTCACAAATACTAGAAATACAATGTATTTTAGTTAAGTTCATATTTTAAACTTATTTTGTATAATTAAGCTTAATTTGTTTTAATTTAACTCAATCTTTCAAACTATAAAATGCTAACCAAATCTAATAAAATCTATCTTGAAAAATACACCAGTTAAATAAGCATACTAAGTCTCAAGTTGAATACACTGAAATACATTGAAATACATTTTAATATACAAACAATTATGAACCTAAAAAAATCTTAGAGAACCAAATGCAGGAGAATCCAAGATGGCGGCATAGGTAAACACCTACACTGCTGCCTTGCACAACAATTTCAAAACTACAACTAAAAGACAGAACGGAAATCATCCAGAACCACAGGAAAGCTGGCTGAGTGGAAGTTCTATAACTAGACGGAAAGAGAGGGGCTCACAGAGACCCAGAGGAGCTGCAACAAGTTGAGGTACGGAGACACGCACGAGTAGAGAGCGGGTGCCAGAGAACCTGGCTGGCTTTCTCTGGCGGGAGGAAGACGGAGACTCTCAAAGGCATTGAACCCCTTATCGTAAGACACTAAACCCCAGATCCAGCCGAAACTCATACAGGGGGAGTTTGGGCTGTAAAAAGAGAGAAGTGCATGGAAATTTAGGGGAGTCGCAAAAGATCAGAAGTCTGGTGGTGCACACGGTGCTGCACACAGAGGACCGACTGCTGATTGTGCTGCTGGCTTTCACGAGTGGGCAGGAGACAGACCCTCCCAACTGTGCCACTTCTAACTCCACTAAACCCCAGACTCATATGATCCCGGGGCACAGGGGAGTTGGAGGGGCAGCAGTCTAGAGGCACTGCAAGACTGCTTGCGTGCACAGGGACTGCTCCAGCGATTATCCAGTCACGTGAGACTCAGGGGCCATGGAAGGCAGGGCCGATTGGAAGGCAAGGTGGTCCCCTAATCCCTGAGACTCCACCCATCCCAAGCTCAACAGAGAGCTTTTGCAGTTTTGCAAGTCTGGTATCATAAGGCTGAATCCAACACCAAAGTTCTCCCAGCATAATGAAAATGCCGAGACAAGGAAGGGATCACAAATGAAAGAAATAGAGGAAAACAAACGACTGGATATAGAGTTCAAAACCACACTTATAAGGTTTTTCAAGAATATCCTAGAAAAGTTGGATAAAGTTAGCAAGACCCAAGAGGAGTTGAAAAAGGATCAACTAGACATTAAACATACACTGACTGAAATAAAAAATATTATACAGAGTCCTAACAGCAGACTAGAGGAAGGCAAGAATCAAGTCAAAAATTTGAAATATAAAAAATCAGAAAACAATCAACTGGAAAAGCAAGAATAGAAAAGAATCCAAAAATGTGAAGATAATGTAAGGAGCCTCTGGGACAGCTTCAAGCATACCAACATCAGAATTGTGGGGGTGCCAGAAGAAGAGAGAGAGCAAGATACTGAAAACCTATTTAAAGAAATAATGACTGAAAACTTCCCACATCTGGTAAAAGAAATAGACTTACAAGTCCAGGAAGCACACAGAACCCCATATAAAAGGAATACAAAGAGGACTACACCAAGACACATCATAATTAAAATACCAAAGAGCAAAACACAAAGAGAGAATATTAAAAGCAGCAAGAGAAAAACAATTAGTTACCTACAAGGGAGCACCCAAACGACTGTCAGCTGATTTCTCAACAGAAACGATGCAGGCCAGATGGGAGTGGCAAGAAATATTCAACATGATGAATAGCAAGAACCTACAACCAAGAATACTCTATCCAGCAAAGCTATATCATTCAGAATTGAAGGGCAGATAAAGAGCTTCACAGAGAAGAAAAAGCTAAAGGAGTTCATCAACTCCAAACCAGTATTATATGAAATGCTGAAAGGTTCTCTTTAAAAGAGGAAGAAGAAAAAGGTAATAGATAAAAAATTATGAACAACAAATATGTATCTATCAACAAGTGAATCTAAAAATTAAGTGAATTAAAAAGTTGATCAACAGAATTAAACTGGTGAATATAATAGAATCAGGAGCACAGAAAGGGAGTGGACTGATCATTCTCAGGGTGAAAGGGGTGAGGGGTGTACAGGGAGAGAGAAGGGTGGGAGCTGGGTAAAGGGGATTTATGAAGGGCAAAAAGAGAAACTAATGTAATAATCTGTATAATAAAGATTTAATTAAAAAAAGGAAAACCAATTGCAAAGTGACAAAAATGTAATTTCAATACTGGTTTAAAATTTAGAGGCTTCCTTTGTACTAAATAATGTCTCTGCATTCTCTGGAGAGGTGAGGAAAAAGTTATTTTCCAAGTATAAAATATTTTGGCCTACATTTTTAATTAGATTCATTCATCCCTGAGAATGACAACAGATACTTATCCTATCATGTGAACTTCAAGAAAATATTAGGATAACAGAAACAAATATTATAAATTTATAATCCTCAAATAGAAGCAATAGTTAACAGGAGTAACTATAAATCCTAATTTCAGTCTCTTTTACAATGTAAACTGTTTTCCATTAAACACAATCTGTACCTTTGTCATTTATTTTTGAAGATAAATGTTGTTTATTTTTCAAATTGAAAAATAACAAAAAGACTTTAGACCCACATGCAAAGAGTATTCTTTTTATCCTTTTCTGAGACATTGACCTGTATACTCATTTAAAAATGAACACCACATCTTTATGTTATTAAATCTTTGTTTTGATCTATTAGTATTCACCAAAGTGCCATTTTATAAAACCTCACACTGAATAGACAAGGCTGGAGGTGACCATCTGCAGCTTTAGAGTCTGCCTTTGAATTGATGAAAAGAGCTTTGTGTTTTCATTGCCAAGTTTGATTCTTCCAGTCATTAGGCATTCCCCTCAGATCCCATCAATGAAGCTGCACTCTCTTACACCCCTGTGTTAAATTCTCTTCTCCTCATGGCTTCCTTTGCCAGCTCTACTCAAGAATAACTATGGGGTCTTAGCCACATTCTTCTCACAGCTGTGTTAAAAAAGAGCATCAGAAAGTCTTCTAAAACCCATATGTGTATCTGGTCAGTGCTCTGTCTTAGGGTCACCTCGCATTGTGGTGTGATTATAGAGAGATTCATTCTTGTTCTTGAACTGTGCTATTTCCATCATCCTGGGAAAGATTAGGCCCTCCATTTCAGTCAGTAGTAGAGAACTTATTGAAGACTAATGCCAAACACACATAATTCAGAAGGCAAACTAGTTTAAGGAAGATGTTTCAAGATTTTAAATATGTTTATATGTTATTTTTACCATTATGTAGCTTGTCAAATGGCATATAGTAACATAAAGAGAAATAACATATGCTTTCATATGCTTTGAGAATACTGTTACATGTGACAAAGGAAAAAATCAAATGATGATATTTGAAGAACTATTAGTTTGAATGGTATATATGCTAAAGCAATAAAAAATAATGTTTAGTAAGTTCAAAACATTGCTTATTATATAATATTTGGAGTCTCATTTTTCACTTTCAGTCAGTCTTTCTAGAGAATCAACTAATAAAGTAATTTTCAGTAGTATAAGTCTTTTTAAAATTTATACTTAGGTTAAAAACTGAAGAAAAAAACTATTTCTGTTGAGCTGTTCAAGAATACAGAGGTGGCTGAAACCGGTTTGGCTCAGTGAATAAAGCATCGGCCTGTGGACTGAAAGGTACCAGGTTCGATTCTGGTCAGGGGCATGTACTTTGGTTGCGGGCACATCTCCAGTGTGGGGCGTGCAGGAGGCAGCTGACCAATGTCTCTCTCTCATCGATGTTTCTAACTCTCTATCCCTTTCCCTTCCTCTCTGTAAAAAATCAATTAAAAAAAAATACAGAGGTGGTCAAACACAGGTTTACAGTTGTGATACAAATAAATAATACAATAATTAATGATAATACAAGACACTGTATTTCACATACTCACAACTATAAACCCATTTACTCACCCCTATATATAAAGGAAGAAGATGCATTTCACCTGCTACTATAAAATACATTGTCTTGGAATGATTTTTTCCCCTTTAATATAAATGATCAAGAATGATGTTTATGGCCCAGCCAGTGTTGCACAATGGCTGAGTATCGATCTATGAACCAGAAAGTCACAGGTCTGATTCCCAGTCAGGGCACATGCCCGAGTTGTGGCTTGATCCCAGTAAGGGGTATGCAGGAGGCAGCCTGTCAGTGAATCTCTCACAATTGATGTTTCTCTCTCTTTCTCTCTCTCTCTCTCTCTCTCTCTCTCTCTCTCTCTCTCTCTCCCTCTCTCTTCCTCTCTAAAATCAATAAAAAATATTTTTGAAAAAGAATGAAGTTTATGTATGGACAATATTTATGATTTCACGATAAGGTTAAGTTACACTGAAATAAGCAAAAGATTCTTCCATTCTATATTTATCTATGGCCAAATGTGCACATGGGCAAATCTCTGACCAAGTGTGGAGAAATAAACATCGAGTCTTAGAATCTAAGTGAAATTTATATTTCTACCTGCTCTGGGATATAAATTAATCCCTCTAACCCCCAATTATATTTTGAAAGAAAAACTTGTACCTTGTGAGGAAATATCCATCAGATTTTAGATGAGTATACTGAGGATTTATTAAATGAAAAGAAGACTCTGACTTATGTAAAAATGTAGACATTTTCTACATTACAGATAGGCACATTACATTTGATCTTCTATGTATTCAATAGAGAAAACAAAGAAGGGAGCTCTAAGTGAGTTCTCAAGTACAATGAGGCTAAGCAATATCCAAGCAAGAATGATGGAAACGTCTAAAAATTGAATTTCTACAATAGCTTCCTTTTCCCACCTTACTACAACAAAAGTATTCTTTTTTAAAAAAATTATATCTTTATTATTCAGATTATTACATTTGTTTCTCTCTTTTCCCCTCTATAGTTCCCCTCCACCCAACTCCCACCCTTTCCTCTGCCCTTACCTCCCTCCCATTGATCTCATCCATAGGTGTATGATTTTTTTCCAGTCTCTCCCTGTACACCCCTCACCCTTTTCCCCCTGAGAATGATCAGTCCACTCCCTTTCTGTGCTCCTGATTCTATTATATTCACCAGTTTATTCTGTTGATCAACTTTTTAATTCACTTAATTTTTAGATTCACTTGTTGATAGATATGTATTTGTTGTTCATAATTTTTTGTTTTTTACCTTTTTTCTTCTTCCTCTTCTAAAAGAGTACCTTTCAGCATTTCATATAATACTGGTTTGGAGTTGATGAACTCCTTTAGCTTTTTCTTCTCTGTGAAGGTCTTTATCTGCCCTTCAATTTTGAATGATAGCTTTGCTGGATAGAGTATTTTTGGTTGTAGCTTCTTGCTATTCATCACGTTGAATATTTCTTGCCACTCCCATCTGGCCTGCATCGTTTCTGTTGAGAAATCAGCTGACAGTCGTATGGGTGCTCCCTTGTAGGTAACTAACTGTTTTTCTCTTGCTGCTTTTAATATTCTCTCTTTGTCTTTTGCTCTTGGTATTTTAATTATGATGTGTCTTGG
>JAAGEH010000032.1:3260775-3283387 GCA_011751065.1 Lasiurus cinereus | reverse complement strand
CCCCCACAATTCTGATGTTGGTACGCTTGAAGCTGTCCCAGAGGCTCCTTACATTATCTTCACATTTTTGGAATCTTTTCTCTTCTTGCTTTTCCAGTTGAGTGTTTTCTGCTTCTTTATATTTCAAATTTTTGACTTGATTCTTGCCTTCCTCTAGTCTGCTGTTAGGACTCTGTATAATATTTTTTATTTCAGTCATTGTATGTTTAATTTCTAGTTGGTCCTTTTTCATCTCTAGTTGGACCTTTTCCATCTCTAGTTGGATCTCTTGCATCTCTCGTTGGTCCTTTTTCATCTCCTCTTGGCTCTCGCTAACTTTATCCAACTTTTCTAGGATATTCTTGAAAAACCTTATAAGCGTGGTTTTGAACTCTATATCCAGTGGTTTGTTTTCCTCCATTTTCTTTGTTTGTGATCCCTTCCCTTGTCTTGGCATTTTCACTATGCCTGGAGAACTTCTGTGTTGGATTCAGCCTTATGATAGCAGACTTGTAAATCTGCAGAAGCCTCTCTGTTGAGCTTGGGATGGGTGGAGTCTCAGGGCTTAATGGACCGCCTTGCCTTCCAGTCAGCCCCACCCTCCATGGCCCCTGAATGTCACGTGACTGGGCAATGGCTGGAGCAGTCATTGTGGGTGTGCACGGTGCCTCTAGACCGCTGTGTTTCTGGCTCCCCTGCGCTCTAGGACCACAGGAGTCTAGGTCCACAGGGTTTCACCTGAAACAGGGGCTTAGTGGAGTCAGAAGGGGCACAGTTGGGAGGGTCTGTCTCCTGCCCACTCATGAAAGCCAGTGGCACAAATCAGCAGTCTTCCTCTGCGCTCAATGCCATGCGTGCCACTCAACCTCTGATCTTTTGCAGCTCCCCTAAATTTCCTTGCACTTCTCCCTTTTCACAGTCTAAACTCCCCCCGAATGAGTTTCAGTTGGATCTGGGGTTTAGTGTCGTAGGATAAGGGGTTCAATGCCTTTGAGAGTCTCGGTTTCCCTCCTGCCATAGAAAACCAGCCAGGTACTCCGGCACCCACTCTCTCCATGCGCGCGTCTCCGTACCTCCACTTTTTGTAGCTCCTCTGGGTCTCCGTGAGCCCCTCTCTTTCCTTCTAGTTGTAGAATTTCCATTCACCCAGCTTTCCTGTGGTTCCGGATGATGTCCGTTCTGTCTTTTAGTTGTAGTTTTGAAAGTTGTGCAAGGCAGCAGTGTAGTTGTTTACCTATGCTGCCATCTTGGATACTCCAAAAGTATTCTTAAATACACTAGTGGTTAGTGCTATTGTTATCTATCCTAGGAAGTTCAAATCACCTATATCTTATTTTTATCAATTTAAAAACTACTCTCAGGTAAGATGGATGAGTTTGCCTATATTCTCAAAAATAACCAGGAGCTATGCAGCCTGTCAAAGGTTAAACAGTAAGAAGGCTTTTAACTGGCGCTAGGAACAGAGCAAAAGAAAAGGATACTTGTTAGGTTATATAGCCACTCTAAGACATATTTCATATACATGTGTGAAAATCACATCTCTGTGGTATACTAAATAATAACTCCTGCTGTTATTTTTTTTTAGCTTGTCAAGTTCTAGTTAAAATGTACATAATCATCATTCAGTGGAACCTATAATTTCCCTAAAATAATAGGAATTCCATTTCTTTTTTTTTTTAATATATTTTATTGATTTTTACAGAGAGGAAGGAGAGGGATAGAGAGCTGGAAACATCGATGAGAGAGACACCGATCAGCTGTCTCCTGCACGTTCCACAATGGAGATGTGCCCACAACCAAGGTACATGCCCTTGACCGGAATCGAACCTGGGACCTTTCCGTCCACAGGCCGACACTCTATCCACTCAGCCAAACCGGTTTTGGCAGGAATTCCATTTCTGACCTTTAACTATAACACTAGGATTAAAAAAAACAAAACCAATAAAAGCCCCTGCATTTTATTTAGTTTTAAACCTCAACAGTATGGATCTCTCTCAGCTTTAGTCTTTTTATTCTTTTTCTCTATTCCTCTCCATGGTGCTCATCTGAAACATGTTTCATCTACATTAGTAGGCAGACACATATACTAGCTCAACTCTAGATCATCAATTGGAAATTTCTGATAAAGAACCGCTAGCAGGGTCACCTAAGACCATCAGAAAACACAGATATTTATATTACGATTCATAACAGTAGCAAAATTATAGTTATAAAGTAGCAACAAAAATAATTTTATGGTTGGGGGTCAGCACATGAGGAACTGTATTAAAGGGTCATGGCATTAAAAAGGTTGAGGACCACTGGTCTAGAGCATCCTTTTTCTTCTGTAGCCTGGATCCTTCACTTTCCACTGCATTGCAATTTCTCAAATTCTGGGTTAGTTTCCAATTTTAGTAATCCCACATTAATCCTTCCTTGGTAAAAGGAATGAGCTAGGAAGTAAAATATTTCCTGAAAGTGTAAGCCAAAATTCTTTAATTTTTATAAAGACATGACTATAATTACATATCTATCAAACCCTATATAATAAAAGTCTAGATAGTGTTGTGTGACATCATCACAAGATGGCCATCACAAAATGGCTACCCCCATGTCATCACAAGATGGCCGCTCCCATGTTATCACAAGATAGCCAGCACAACATGGCTGAATTGGGGGCAAGATCAGGCCAGCTTGAGAGGGCAGTTGGGGGCCATCAGGCTGGCAGGTGAGGGCAGAAGGGTGCAAGATAAGTCCAGCAGGGAGGGCAGTTGGGGGTGATCAGGCCTGCACGGGAGGGCAGTTGGGGGCAATCAGGCTGGCAGGGGAGGGCAGTTGAGGGCAATTGGGCTGGGAGGGGAGTAGTTAGGCACCAATTAGGCCAGCAGAAGAGCGGTTAGGGGGTGAACAGGCAGGCAGGTAGGTGAACTGTTAGGAGCCAGCAGTCCTGAATTGTGAGAGGGATGTTCAACTGCCAGTTTAGGCCCAATCTCATAGTCAAACATCTCCCAAGGGGTCCCAAATTGCAGAGGATGCAGGCCAGGCTGAGGAACCCCCACCCCCCATGCATGAATTTCATGCACTGGGCCTCTAGTATATAATAAAAGTAGCTCTAGAGATCCACTTTATATACTCAATGGATAAGAAATGTGATCCACTATACAAATATGTAATGGAATTAAATTTTTAATAAAATACATACTAATTTGCTGGAGTACAAGACTTATATTTCCTAAGTTAAATATGTATTTAATTTAAAGGTGTGTTATGATTTACAAATCTAGAATATTAGATCTTAAAAGGATATCATTGTTCAAGAATAAAAATTAAGCATGTTAGATGTTGTACATCTTAAAATGATTGCTTAAGAGTCATCTGAGTCTATCTTCCATATATAAATGATAATAAAGCTAAATCTAATTAAATATGGATTTAGAATTCATCTTTTTAAAGTTGATTGGGATGTGCAATTATACATAAATTATCACAAATAAATTAACTATTTGACTTATTTGCTGATGTATATTTCATATTTCAGAGCTTTTAAATCTCAAACAATAATTTTTGAAGAGTAATTTAAGAAGAGTTTAAATTCTCCTATTTATTAGCAATAATAACTCAAAATCAACTTTCAACATTATATTAAATATTGATTTAAATCTTATGCTGAGGTGAGAATTTATAACACTTATTCTTTGAATCAATCAACAAGTATTTACAAAATTTTCCGACATGTCTAATATTGCTTTGCAACTTATACTCCAATCAATAATTTATAGGAAAAATATCACAGGTAAAGTTGGCAAGAAGCAGAACAATTTTAATGAAAAGACAACGCAAGTATAAAAATTCACTGATAGCTTTCAAATTAAACTATGCAAGAATCTTTACCACAATTATTTTTAATCATGGTTAAAATCAGATTCTGGAACCAGCAACAAAACTAAAAAAAAGTCTAGTAAAGTCTCTTGATGACAATTGTAGGCATTTCTTTTTTAAAAATAAGAATAGCAGTCTTTTTTTTTTCTTTACTTTTTTAAATCAAGAAACTGTGGAAATGCTTTATTCCCTTCCCTGCACCCGGAGTCATCTACCCTGTTCTGTAATTCAACCTGCAAACAGATTAAGCAGCTGAGTTTGTGGAAAGTATGTTTGCTCGATGCTAAGAACCCTTGTGTGACACTATGGTGACTCCCCTGACACCTCGAATAGAACTACAGATAGTTCTTGCTCATCAGTAGGGAAACTAGACTGAGAATTCACAATTTCCTTGTAAACTCAACTTCTTCATAGAAACCGAGTATTTGGCCAAAAAACAGGAAGACTTTTGTTAGCTTTACGTGTTCATTTTTTTTTTTCTATCAATATCACTCAAAAGATACAGTATACCACAAGTTTGAAAATAAAATGTTTTGTAATAATCTTTGATATTTTAATTATGTAGTTAAAAATGAAAAGAATACATGCAAATCTTAAGTAACAAATTTTTAAAAGAAGAAATTGAAAAATGTAGAATAAATATATTTTTTCTTGAAAATTTGTTTAAAAGTATACAATATTTTCCCTACATATTTTTGTCCTATTTATTCATTATGTAGTTATAATTTATGGAAGAATTTTAATCATATCAGTGTAAATCTGGCCCATAGTAAAGATGATATGTGAGAAAAATATTTTATTATAAAACCTAGATCTTTGGTAGATATTCTGACCTTATAAGCCTCGTTGTACAGACTATTATCTTAAGTAACTATTGTAGCCTAGGCATGTTAAGTATAGTAAAATATATTTTAAAAACCCTTTAGAAAACTTTTGTTGTAGGCCATAAGAAGCCTATCTCTAGATGGAAGCACAGTAAGAAAACGAACTACAGCATAATGAACCATAGAGTTTTAAATCTCTTGTGATGATAAAAACATCAATTAATGAATTGGTGTGTCAGTGTCCTCTTTAATAAATGAGGATGTGATCCTTGGAAAAACTAAGAGCTTTTCTTAAAAAGTTCCTGTGCCCTCAACCAACTTTTTAGTTCCCTTACTTCCACACAATTTTCCCAAACCCAGGGCATCCAGAATCAGCAAAAGAGAAATCTAAAGCAAAATCACAATGGGCTCTTCTTCCATAAGTATATACATTTTTTAAAAGAGACATACATAAGGAGAATAAACCGAGGGAATGGATTTTTGCTGGTGAAACTTTAGGCATTATGACATCTGGGCCAAGAAGCTATTTTTGAATAATGAAGTCTGGCATTCATAATATTTCACTCTGTAAGTGACTGTTCATAAATATTGGTTGGCTTATGGATGCTAATTGTGCACAATTTTCCTGTCCAGGAATAATTCCATAGATTAATAAATTTAAGAATTTTTTTGGCTCTGAAAGAAAAAAAAATATAAACTTAAAATTCTACTATTATTAGAGATAGTATATAGTCTCTCCTCTCTGCTATTATTGAAGATTTTAGGTATTTATGTCTGTATTTATTTATTTATTTATTTATTTTTAAATACATATTTCTTTATTGATTTCAGAGAGGAAGAGAGAGGAAGAGAGAGATAGAAACATCAATGAAGAGAGAGAATCATTGATCGGCTGCCTCCTGCACGCCCCTCCATGCCCCTCCATCCCACATTGGGGATCGAGCCCACAATCCAGGGATGTGCCCTTGGTCAGAATTGAACCTGGGACCCTTCAGTCTGTTGACCAATGCTCTATCCACTGAGCAAAACTGGCTAGGGCGATTTTGGGTCTTTTTAAATGTAATTAAACTTAATGAAAGTTGGTGGTTAGAACAAGAGTTAAAAGCTGATCATTAGGAAGTAAGACATCCCAACTCTGAGGAGAGTGTAAGGAATGGAGGTGCCAGTGAGGGGAGGGAGACAGACATAAAGGGTCATAGTTTTCAATGAAATCAGTAAGCTCATTGAAATCGGGTACTGGGTTGGAATAAAATTATTTAATCTAGGGCTTAAAGCAGATCATATCACATCTGAAATTTTCATGTGTATTCCTGACCCAACCCAACCTGCTTTTACTTTGCTCCATCATTCTAGCACACTATTAAATTGTTCTAGTTCATTTGTTTATAAGTGCTTACTTTACAGCAGGCATCTGTGTGAGTATTTGGAGGAGATTAAAATAAAAATAGGAATAGGACACTATCCATGTCTTGGGAACGCTCAACAATAGGTAAATTTGCAGAGAGTGAAACAGAGAGAAATATATATATATAAAATGATTATTACACATAGATTACTAAGACCTGAATAGAGATATGGATTAAGTACTATGACCACAAGAAAGAATGAAGATCTAAAGAAACATTTTAGGGGTAACATTTAGACTGGACTTTAATGAGTAACAAAAACTTGGCAAGGTCCTAAAAGTGTGAGACATGTTCTAAGAAGAAGAAATATTACATGTAGAGATACTGTGATAGTGGTTGTGGGAGGAAATTATACTAGACAAATGGGAGAAAGCTACTGATAGGCCTCCTATGTCATGCTAGGTTGTTTATGCTTTAACTTGTAGGAGAGAAAAACCCCCGAACATTTATAACAATAAAAGCATAATATGCTAATTAGACCAGACATCCTTCCGGATGACCTTCCAGATGAAGCTGGGGGCTGAGAGGCAAGCCCGTGTCCCGGGTGCCGGAGGGAAGCTGGTGCTGGCAGCCAGGGGAAGGAAGGCCTACTGTTGCATGAATTTCGTGCATCAGGCCTCTCATTTTAAATAAGAAAGTAATATAACCTGGTTTATGTTTTAGAAAAATCAACTCTGGTGGCAGCAAGGAAGATAAACTTGAGAGAACTACAGGAAGGTCAACTAGTTTTATGGTAGTTTGAATGAATGATGATGAGGGTGTAAATTAATGCAATTACTGTGTGAGGATGGGGTGAAGGAAATCAAGAGATGCTTAAGCAGTAGACATAACCGAGCTTGGGGAAAAAAAAAGATAGAAAACAAAACAGAGATTGATGGCAAAGTGAATGCAAATGGTAAGAAAGAGTGAGGGAATAAGGGCAGAATTGAAATTGCTGAAAACCATTACGTCAGGTAGGAAATACAGGAGGGGGCTTGATTTTCTAGGGAGTAATTTTCAACAAAAATAGTAAGAAAGCACACAGAAGAGAGTGACTTTGTAGAGAAGAGGAAACTTAACTAGTTTTGCCAGTTTGATGAATATGATGATACTAATAATATAACTTATAGAATCCTACATAATAAAAGACTAATATGTAAATAGACCAAACGATGGAATAACCTGAACAACCAAACAACCGAACAACTGGCTGCTATGACCTGCACTAACCACCAGGGAGCATGTGTGAAACATTGTGAGCTTTGGCTGCAGTGGGATGATGGAACAGGTGAGCAGAAGCACCAGACCAAGGCAGGGCACCAGTTGCTGTCGAGGCAAGCCTCTGGTGGTTACTGAAAATTCTTTGCTCCCATATGCCACGGTCCCTCCTGGCACCCACATCTGCTTCCAGTGCTGTCTCCGCTCACACCCACTGCTGGTGCTGGAGCCATTGCTCACACCCACTGCCAGCGCCAGCCCCACTCACACCCACTGCTGGTGCCTAGCACCGGTCCCAATCACGTGCTTCTCCACCTCCCCACTGCTGGCCTGCTGGCCTGCTGGCCCCTGAGGGCTTCTCCACCTCCCCCTGATCCTGAGGGACGATTAGGGCAGCAGACACTGCTCTCCCCCACTGATGGCTCCAATGGCTCTGTACCATCAGCGGATGTGAGCAGGGCATCATCTGCGTGTGGAAGTGGTGGAGGTGGGAGCAGGGCTGCCAGCAGATAGAAGACCAGGGGCTGTGGCAGGAGGGGCCGAGCGGGGTATGGAAGATGGGTCAAGATCCACCCCTTTGCCCACCACAGCCTCATGGCCCACAATTCCTTTCAAGGTGCCTGAATTCATGCATTGGGCCCCTAGTGTTTCTAATAAAACAACTGGTACTGAACTAGGCATTTTACATGCTATCCAGTTATTCCTCACATTAATCCTGCCTGTGAGGCCAGTATTACTGTCTGAATCTTTTAACTGAGGAGCTTTTGCTTCAAGGGTTAAGTAACTTGCCCCCAATCTCCCAGGAAATAAGTAGAAAAAACAGGAATTTAAACACAGGTCTGTCTGACTAGACTGGAAAGCCTATCGCTATCCTCTGTGTTGCACTGAATCTCACAGGATGAGTAAGTTTCTCATAGGGGGAAAAGAGCAAAAAGCTCCAAGCAAGAGGGACCAACATATACAAAGGCATCCAGACTGGAGAAGGCAGAGCCCTTCTGCAGGAGAGAGTTCATTGTGGAGTAAAATGGGAAGAGAAGGAGGGTCTATGTAACAAGCCTTGTTCTAAAAGCATTACAGGCAAGATTTTATCTAATTTTTTATTATTTTATAATTATTACTATATTTCCTTTTTATTGAATTTATTGCAGTGACACTGGTTAACAAAATTTTACAGGTTTCAGATGCACAATTCCACACACATCATCTGTAGACTGTACAGTATGTTCACCACCCAAAGTCAAATATCCACTTATCACCATTTATTCTGAGGTAGAACTATTAATGCCCACACCAGAATAGTGTTTTAAAATAAAATGTAAAAATTCACATACCTATGCAGTCTGAATTGGAGCCAGAGATTTTAAACCACTATGTGATATTACTGAAGATATATGACCATCTTTTCTTATTTTTCACCATGATCACATGTTAGTTTTATAATAAAAATATAATTAGATAAGTGGCCCCTTGCATTTAACAGTTAAGAAATTACTGGTAATCTTAAGAACAACAATTCCAGTAGAGGAACTAGCCATAGAGCATTGAGTAGCAGAAGAGTAAATGGGAATTGAAAAATCCAAGGTAGTGAATATAGATCAGTTATTCAAGAAATTTGTTTTAAAGGGAGAAGGTGGAAACATGAACATCTTAGCTTACATTGTAATTATTGCCTAGAATACTGGCATGTTTACAAAGGACCTTCATAAATAATTTCTAATAATATAAATTTAAGATTGGATAGAGAATACTAATACCATCTAACAAACTCATATAAATTGGTTTCCTGGAAGGTTATCCTCTTAAATCCAATAAAATAGACTGATGTGCATATTAACTGCAGGGAAGATACACTACCCAATTGTGGGTAATTAAAAGTGAAATAAAATGGATCGAATAAGAAAAGGAAAACCTGACAAAATTTCATCTAGGTCTTATTGCTGGAAATCAAAATAAAAGATTAATCATTTAAATTAGAATTTAACATTTGATTCTTATAAATGACATAACTATTGCACTTAAACTCTGTTAATGAATTGACACCATTCCACTAACATTTTTAAATCTATTGTAATTAAATGTGAGGAATAAGGGCAATACATTTTCAAAAGATTAAACTTATTCAATTTAAAGCGTTATCTGAGATGATGTTGTACAAACTTATTTTTTTAAAAAAATATTACAATAGTTGATGAGACTTAAAAAATAAAAGGTTGGTATGATAACATTTCTAAAGGTTTTTTTTGTTTGTTTGTTTGTTTTTTTAGAAATCTAATTTTTCTCTGGGAAACACTTGTAGGGAATTTTAGCTATCTACGGAAATTAACAAATTACATATAAAGAATTACATAAAAATGTAAAAATAATTACACTTGAAATTTGTAATTATTTGTAGATTTTAAACAAACAGAGCTAAATCAGGTCCTGTCAAAAATTACTGATTTATATTTTCAATGAAGTAAGATCTACCTATATATCTTGGTATTCTTAGAATGTTATTGTACATTGTGAATAACTGGTACAGTTTCTGACTGTATAAACCTAATCTTTAAATCTATAAAATAGAATACTGTAAATCACAAGTTTAAGGCACACTGATAGCACAGATTAAAACGCATAATTCCTAATCTGTTTTAAAAATGGTCTTGACTACAGATTCACCTGACTTTCGGCTATAAAACGTAATTTCAGAAGTGTTGGGAAAATGGATGAGATGACTTGTTTTCAAATAAAAAGTGGTAAGAAATAAGCAACTTTGAAATTAGCATTAATTCTAGAAACTGTGAAACTAAAAAAATAAAGTTGTTAGGGAAAAATGTATGCATTAGAAATTAAAGTGATTAGGTATGTGAATAATGCAATGCTGTTAACAATCCATAAAGAAGGGCTCAGTTAAAATGACAAGTTCCATTACAATAAAGCTACCTTAGGAAATTCTGCTACAATGTTCAAGTCCCATAGGTTGACAAGTGACTTCCTTGTCTGGTCAATTATTTATTAACATTTTGCTGATTATTATCAGGACTGATTTATTATGCAGCTTTACTTAAATTTTAATAAAAAATGCAAAGATTATTGAAAATAAACAAATACAATTATGCACTGTGAAAAGCTGTTGTGAATACTTCAGAAGAACAATATTGAAAATTAATTACACTGTACCCTATTCTATGTGACTAGAGGTCTCAGAATACTAGGTCACAGATGATCTGGATTCAAGCAGGATTATCTTGAAGCTAAATGAGTCAAGTTGGAAATTTGACTGCCTCTTCCCCTTGTTAATAACTTCACCTATTATCTATGAAATGATTTTAATAGTATAGCCTCCATGAACTGATGAAGATCAGATATCAAATAAAAATGGTTTGCCCTAAACAGTAACCATGATTCCCAAGTAAATGGTTTTTGATCCCAAATATAGATATGAGAGTCAAAAAGAATTTATTTGGCTCAATAAACTTTTTTCTTAAAGTATTGGTAGGATGGGTAACAAATAATATATTATTTAGTTGCTGAAAAAGAGTGTCTTTGTTTTGTTTCATGCTTTTGAAATAGTGCAAGATCATTTTACTCACTTCTGAACCTTGTCACGGGCTGCCTGGGAGGCCTCCACAGCGAGCCGAAGCTCTGACTCCAGGTTCATGCGGTCTGCCAGAGCTTGCTGCAGTTGGGCAGCCAGTTCCTCATTTTGTTGCTGAGTGATGGAAACAATGTTCTCTCTATTCTTTAAAGCTTCTTCAAAGGTAGTAAGGGTATGGTTAAACTGATCCTTCAGATTTTCTTCTTGGGATAAAGATTTGTGTAAACTGAGAAAATACAAAAATAAATAATTTAAACATAAATATGTAGGTTGACTGACAAAAACCATTTTAAAAAATCCCTAATTAGAAATATACATTTCTAAAAAATCAATAACAACATACTTAGATGAGTAAGTGAAAAATAATTTTTATATCAGAATATTATACATGATAATTATTCCATTTATCTGCATTTAGGTTGAAAGCTACCCAGACAAATAATTAGCTATGCTACCAAGGCATACAAAAATATGCTGCAATATGTTAAATGAATTATATTCCTGTAAATATTACATTCAATTTTCTTTAAAAGGAAAAGCAGGAATTTAAAAAAAATAAAGAATCTCTAGGTTAATAAAGTAGTATCATAATCTGACTACAAATAAGTGAGAAGTAAGAGTGGGCATCATCAGTTTAGTAGATCCAGGATCTATTGGGCTGACCATTTTCTGAGAATGAATGAGGTTTATACAAATATCAACCAGTCTCATATAAAGAATTTTCTACTTGTCACAGTTGAGATATGAATGAAATTCAAATCATTAGACTGCAAAGAAATAATATGTATTCCAATACATTTTCTTTTCATTAATGAATCTTATGCTAAGTATATCTATTCATTAAGTTACAGAGAAATAGCATATAAATTAAGACTAAATGCAGAAGAAAATGCAGACAAAAATAGAATCCTAAAATGCTAAAGGTCAAATTTTTGATATGTCATTACACCTACCACCTGAGGTTATTTTGAAATGGCACCAAGCACCTCACTCAATTAAATAAGGTCATTTTGAAAATATAAATATTTAATAAGGAAAATTTAAAATCCACACAGGAGATGTTCCTTTTTATGAAATAAAATCATTTCATTATATACACATAAAAGAAATGTCAATGGGAGACTTAAAGTAAAACAACCTAACTATATATTACAGATTGATAATGTGAAAGAAAGTAATATAATTCTTGCAGCTGCAAAAAGCTAGTCAGGGAACTTTTGGCACTGGCCGAATACCTCGTATGATACTTTGTTGAAAACTGTTTAAACTAAAGTAATTATAAACGTCTTCTTTTCATTTAACCTATAAGCCTTTCCAGCGTGCTCACTTTGGAGAAGGTGTCAGAAGGACCTAAAACAGGGACAGTTAGCATCTAAACTAAATCATTTCAGGATTCAAATTAGTTCTTAGGAGAAAAGATTGCTGCTAAATTGTGGTCAACTGATTGCTACATATAAAATAAGAATGGTGAGTGTAAAAAACGATCTTTATAGATTTCACCTTATTTCTCTCTTATTTCATTTCTTCTCAGTTCTATCATCCCACATGTCTAAAGACACCAGACTCCTGTCCATTTTCCTATTCTATGCCCTTTCACACTTTCTGCATCCTTCCTATTCCAGCTTCAATTTCCATCAGCCCACTGTCTTTGTCAATTAGAAAGACCCAAGATAGAAACTAAAAACGAACAAAACAAAAATCTTCAAAAAGACAAGTCTGTTTATGTTTTTTAACATTTAAAACATTATCACTTATATTTTAATTGTTAATTATATTTTAAATTACTTAAAGTGTACAAATTTAAAGTATTCAGCTTGATAAAATATAAAGAACAAACACAGAACAAAACACAAGAAGGTTGGCTCCCAGTGTTTCCTCCCAGCAGATTACTCTCCCCCAATGTAATACCAGTCCAACCTCTGTTAAGATTAGTATTGCCTGTTTCTGAACTTTTTGTCTGTCTTTTTTTTTTTTTGCTTAACACAGATTTTGTGAAATTCCTTCTTAGTTGAATGTAGTTTATTTTTTACTGTTATGAATTATTCTGTTCTATAAATATTCAACAATTTACTTAATGAGTTCACTATTGTTGCTATTAATATTCATGTACATGTCTTTATATGGACCTAAGTACTAATTTCCCTCTGTCTCTAACCCCAGCTTTATTGAGATACAACTGATATCAGTACTCATTTCTGGAAAAGAATGTATCCATAGGGTGTGTATATTTAGTAGATGCTACATACAGTTTCCCAAAGTGATCGTAGCAATTTACACTCTTCTCAGCAAAAGAGAAGTTCTGGTTGTTCAAACATGCTCCCTTAGTGTGGGACTGCAGTCCTTTTTACTTCAGCCATTCTAATAGGACTGCAATGATATTTCATTGTCTTAATGTTGTCTTTTGATGAATGTAAATTCTTAATTTACTGAAGTCCAACTTATAATTGTTTCTTTACTGGCAGTGCTTCTTGTGTCCTATTTAAAAAATCTTAGCTTATTCCATTCCTTTATATTTTAACTAGGAGCCCAGGGAATGAAATTCATGCATGGGGGCATGTCCCTCAGCCCAGCCTGCACCCTCTCCAATCTGGGACCCTTTGAGGGATGTCCGACTACCCTCTCACAATCCCGAACTGCTGGCTCCCAACTGCTCACCTGCCTGCCTTCCTGATTGCCCCTAACCACTTCTGCCTGCCAGCCTGATACCCCCTAACCACTACCCTACCAGCCTGATTGATGCCTAACTGCTCCCTTGCCAGCCTGTTTGTTCCAAAATACCCTCCCCTGCAGGCCTGGTTCCCACAATTGCTTTCCCCTGCAGGCCTGGGTCCTCCCAACTGCCCTTCCCTGCAGGCCTGGTCACCCCCAACTTTCCTCCTCTGCCAGCCTGATCACCCTTAACTGCCCTCCCCTGCAGGCTTGATTGCCCCTAACTGCCCTCTCTTGTAGGCCTAATCGCCCACAACTGCCCTCCCTTGCAGGCCTGGTCCCTGCCCTGCCAACTGCCCTCCCCTGCCAGCCATCTTGTGGTAGCCATCTTGTGTCCACATGGGGGCAGCCATCTTGTATGTTGGAGTGATGGTCAATTTGCATATTACTCTTTTGTTAGATAGGATATTACATACATGATCTCACTTAGAGCTCACAGTGGGTTGTCTTAGGGGATTCTGCATTTGTGTATGGTATCTAAATCATTATTCAATACACTCTAACAAATTAAATATTAAGAATCCATAATTCAGTTTTCAAAATCTCATCATTAGGATCATGGTGTCCCAAATTAATTCCCTAATTATTCATCCCCTCCTACTCTTCTATCATTTAATCTTTTTTTTTTTTTTGGCAAAATTATACCTGATTTTGCTCTCAGATGAACCTATGACTTAAATGCTCAAAAAGCTACTTATCATTCAAAATTTTTTGGAAATCTTTAAATTCCCATCCAGACTTTCACAATTAGAAGCAGTTGCTGGAGTAAGCTTTTAAAAGATAAATTAGATACTTGCACTTAAAATTCTGCAATAGCCTCGTATTGAACTCAGGATAAATCTCTATAAATGAAAACAAATAGTATTTTAGCTGGCTGGCTAAACCTCATAACCTAGGAAAAATCAGGTCCAATTTATTTTTTTTTTACTGATGACAAGTTGAACAGAGACAAGTAATTTAATTAACCTCACATGCTGAGCAGAGCCAGAATCTGAACCTACAGCCTTTATCCCTAGGCTGGACCACTTCTTGCTACTTGCCATGAGCTACAGGGCCCTGTAGCACCTATACCTCCTAACCTTTTGGCAGACATTAGCTTCTGAAGCATACCATGCTTTTTCCTCTTGAGGCATCTGTACAGAGTGCTTTCCTTCCTCTACCTGACAAACCAGGTCTCAGCACAAATCCTGCTTTCTCAGCTAAACCTATTTTATGACTCTTCCATCTAAACTATGTTCCTTCTTTGTTATGATCTCATTAACCCTAACCCTCAGACCTTACAACAATTTGTAGTTTTTCCATTTTCAGCTTGTGATTTGTTTTCTAATTCTAACATAGTAATGTTCCATTTACACAGAGCAATTTTATTTTATAGAAAAAATTTGTTCTTTAAGAACTTCAAAAAATCAAAATATTTATAATTTTCTGGCAGGAACAAGGTGAAGTACAGGAGCTACATTCCCAGCATATATAAATCCACTAGTGAGCTGGTGCACAGATTTGTGCACATTAAAAGGAAATTAATTAGAAGATGGCCAGTGGGGCGGGACTGGGCAATACGGGTCAGACATGCCCTGAAGCTAACCTCTCACAGTCCCTCCTCAGTGGGCCACACCTGGGATGGCACTATGGCTCAAAGGGCATCTGCAGAGTGAATGGGGTCCGTCTAGCAGATGGGGTCCCTCAGCCTGGCCTGTAGGGATTGGGCCAAAACTGACTCTCAGACATTCATGGAGGGGTCCCGAAGTGCTAGAGGGCACTCTGCAAAGTTGCTGTCATACAGGGTGTGGAACACAAACACAAATGTGTAGTAAACCAGATGTGGGGTGACAGTGCCTCAGCAACAACATAACCCACAGCCAAAGGTGGAATCGCACAGCCTGGAAAGAATCAGGCTCCCCACTTTCTGATTTTGGGGTGTGTCACCCAAGAACTGTCACTACCAAGTCACTGCAGCTCAGCAGCTTCTGCGTAGAGTGTCTGCTCCCTGGTGGTCAGTGCATGTCATAGATACCAGTCAAACTTCTTGTTAAAGTTGTTTGATCATCAGATGCATTTTCAGCATGACAACAGCATTTAATTTATTGGCACTTAGATGACATTGTATGGGGAATATTTTACGTTATAATATACTAGAAGCCCGATGCATGAAGATTCATGCAAAAATGGGCCTTCCTTCCCTGGCTGGCGGCACTGCCTTCACTCCAGCCAGAGCCACCTTTCTGCCTTCCCACGCCGCCCAGAGGCACAGAGCAGCTGGGGCAGTGTGGAACCCCTGCATTGTCTCCATGGCGATGATGCAAGCATCCCACCCCCAACTGTTCCGTGTCTGTGCATGCAAATTAACCCATCAGCTTTGTTGGGTTAATTTGCATACTCACTCCTGATTGGTTGGTGGGCATCAAGAAGATACGGTCAATTTGCATCTTTCTCTTTTATTAGTGTAGGTGATATATGATATATAGTAATGATAAAACAACAACAGAGTAGCCATTAAATCTCTCAGAATTTTCAAAGCAAGTAACCTACAGCATAGCTCACAAAAATTGCCATAGGATGGTAACTACCTGATTATCATGGAAGTAATGAGATAATGTCATAAAGTTTCAATTCACTCTTCTACTTTTAAAATTATGTGATTCTGAATAAATTTAATGTTTTGACTTTAGAAAATAGACTTTAAAACTTTTTACTTAGTACTTTCATATTATCATAGTTCCAATCCACAGCAAATGAGACAGCACACCATCTCCTGTTCTGCCCGCCACATTAGATCCAATCATTTCAGTGCCTCTGAATCTCTTCCCTCATGTCTGTGATCCTAACTATTTCCCTGGTCCCTGACTCCTTAAAACATCTTGGAATTTTGGGGCTTATGGCCCACTTTCATATTTGCTTACAGGTATTTATTTATATTCTCCTCAACTTGTCTGTTAACCTGCTGTGGAACATCCTCTCTCAATTGTAATATCACGCATCAATTCAGCTTATTTTTGTAACTAGTACTTTTCCATTTATACCAAGTTTTGACATTACTTTTTTCTGGCTTCCTTTCTTATCTCCATCAGGTATTACTCAAGTCCTTATCATCCCACAATGAACACCTATTCTTCTGCCTATGCTTCACTTATTTACAATAATTGCACAATAAAAAAATGTGCCCATATATATTGCTTTTAAAAATGAAATAGATGTTTTTGGATTAAAAATTTAGAGGTAAGATATCACAGTACAGACGAGAGATTTTCAATCTTTTTTAACTCAGTGCATACATAAATTACTAAAATTTGGTGGCACACCAGAAATACATATTTTGCCTGACAAAAGTAAAAGGTGTAGTTTTGATTCATTCACACCAGATGGCTATTGTTGTGTTGGCTGCTGCCATTTTAAACTTTTTACTTGGCAATCTAAGCGGCACACTGGTTAAAAATTGCCAGAATAGATCAATAGTTCTTAACTAGGAGTATTCTGGAGACATTTTGATTGTCACTAATGGTGGTGGGGACGCTGCTAGCATTTCGTGGGAGAGGCCAGCATTTCCATCCTGAAAGTGGAGGACCTACCCCAAAACAAAGAACTGTCCACTCTAATGTGTCAACAATGCCAAACCTGGTGTAGATGGAAAGATTCTGGGTTGGACTTCTAGAAGTAGATTCAGACTTTAGTTCTGCCATCACTCTGCATGACCTTGAGAAAAATATCCATTTAAGAACTAATTTCATATCTAAAACAATGAGAAAAATTCCATGGAGATAATATGAGAACAAAATTAGGTGATCTATCCATGTGAAAGTATCTAGTGCAATACTTGCCAAAGAACAGGCATACATACATGTATGATTTTAAAAAGAAATAATTAACTTTTATAAAATCTTATACAATATTCAGACATGTTATAAATACTTTGATGAAAAACTGTTGCCTGTTTCTACAGGTTTTTATGAATTGGGAGAGGTAAACTAGTTTTTCTAACCTTTATCACTTAACTGATAGCATTCTTAAATCTTTCTGAAGGAAAAAAAAAAGAGGCAGGTTTGGCTTGTTTTTACTGAATTAAAATAAATAAAGATAAAGCAAGTATGAAAGGCAAAAGTATGTGCTACCTTGTCCTAAGTGTACATTTTCTGAGAGGACAGTATCTGTTTTTATTTCCTCGTTCACTGTATTAATTAGTTTGATCTGAGTTTTTGACTTATGTGATTTACTTTCTCTTTGAGAACTTCTTTAACATTTCTTGCAAGGAAGGTATACTGATGTCAAATTCCCTCAGTTTCTGTTTGTTAGAGAAAGTCTTTATTTCTTCTTTATTTTTGTGGAGTAAATTCATTGGATATAAGATTCTAGTGTTATGTCCCAAGTATTAGCCTGACCCTCAAGGTGCTCCAAAATTCTAGTCTTTTTTTTCCTTTTAGACTTATTCCTTCCTACCCTAGAAGAAAATTTCATTCTAGCCAAATGGAAATATAAAATGTTCTTTGAAGATGCCCTCACTCTTTTCAGTTTGGATTACTGCTTACACTGTTCCCTCTAGATGAATGTTCTTTCCCTGTCTCCCCTGTGTCACTACATAAGATCCATGTGAACTACCACAACTATCACGAGGCACAGTCCACAATCTGACCAAAGCTTCCACCCTGACACTCCTTCCTCTAAGCTCCCATACCATTTCTATATCCCTTAAATATATTAATTGCTTTATACTATTCTCTATAGCTACTGTATAGTTGTTTTATCTTCTCTGCTAGAGTCTAATACTGTTGAAGGAAGGGACCATGTTTTACTCTTCTTTGTTTTTTTCTGAGGCCTACCAGAGTGGCTTCTCTATAGGAAGCATATAAAGAATATTTATTGAACAGTGTTGCTTATATGCTCCATTTGAAAAAATGGGCTCTAGTATTACAAAAGAGTCACGTCTACTCTATTTCTCTTCTCTTTCTCCACATATTTTAAAAATATTTTATTGATTTCAAAGAGAGGGAGAGGGAGAAGGAGAAGGAGAGGAAGAGAAAGGGAAAGAGAGAGAGAGAGAGAGAGAGAGAGAGAGAGAGAGAGAGAGAGAGAGAGAGAGACATCAATGATGAGAGAGAATCATTGATCAGCAGCCTCCTGAACACCCCATATTGGGAATCAAACCCACAACCTGGGCATGGGCCTTGACAGGGAATTGAACAATGACCTGTGGTTCATAGGTTGACACTCAACCACTGAGCCACAATGACTAGATATCTCTTTATCTTAATGTGAGCCCTACACGCTCCACTGCTTTCTCTCATCACATTCCATTCCATTCCATCTTTGGAAAATAAGATTTTACAAATGTAAAATAAACTTTTTGTAGTCCCATTTATTTATGTATTTATTTTCCCTTGCATGAAGAGATATATCAGAAAAAATATTGCTACAGAAAATGTCTATTTTATTTAATCCTGTTTTCTTTTATGATTTTTATAGTTTCAAGTTTTGCATTTAAGTCTTTAATCCATTTTGAGTTTATTCTTGTGTATGGTGTTAGGAGGTAGTCTAGTTTCCTTCTTTCCTTCTCTTCCTTCCTTCCTTCCTTCCTTCCTTCCTTCCTTTCTTTCTTTCTTTCTCTCTCTCTCTCTCTCTCTCTCTCTCTCTCTCTCTCTCTCTCTCTCTTTCTTTCTTTCTTTCTTTCTTTCTTTCTTTCTTTCTGTCTTTCTTCTCATGTTCCTATCCAATTTTTCCAATACTATTTATCGAATAGACAGTCTTTACCACATTGTAAGTTCTTGCCTCCTTTGTCAATCTGCTTTCTATATTTATGAGTTTGTTCTTATTTTGTTTTTGTTCATTAGATTCTATATTAATGTGATCAAATGGTATTTGTCAAATATTAATGGGTCATAAAATCATGGGTTTATTTTGGGGCATTCTATTCTATCCCATTTATCTCTGTTTACTTTTTATGACAGAATCATGCAGTTTTAATTACTATGACCTTATCATATAGTTTTATATCAGGTAGTGTGAAAACTCCAACTTAATAAAATCTTTTGCCAAGTTAGGCAATACTCTAAGGGTCCAGTGATTTAATGTGGATGTGTTTGGGGACCATATTTGGCTTACTACAATCTATAACATTGATAAACCTCTGGCAAGGCTAACCAAAAAAAAAAAAAGAGAGAAGACACTAATTACTAGGATCAGAAATGAGAGGTCATCACTACTGATGCCAGTGACATTAAAACAACAATAAAACTACTATACAGGACAACATATTTGGCAAAGATACATCTGATAAAGAGTTAATCTCCAAAATATATGAGGAACTAAAACAACTTAAAAGGAAGACAAATGACCCTGTAAAAAAAATGGACAAAGGACTAAAATAAACATCTCCAAAGAGGACATACAAATGGCCAGTGAAAAAATGCTCAAAGTCACTAATCATCCGAGAGATGAAAATTAAAAGGACAATGAGGTATCACCTCACACCTGTCAGAATGTTTGTTTTTTCTTCAAGAAAATAACAAATGACAAGTGTTGGCAAAGATGTGGAGAAAAGAGAACCTTAGTATATTGGTGGGAATGCAGACTGGTGCAACCATTATGGAAAACAGTGTGGAGTTTCCTCAAAAAATTAAATGTGGAACTGCTATTTGACCCAGTGATCTCATTTCTAGGAATATATCATGATAAACCCGAAATACCAATTAGAAAAAATGTATGCACCCCTATGTTCATAGCAGTACAACTTACAATAGTGAATATCTAGAAATAACCCAAGTGCCCATCAGTAGATGAGTGGGTAAAAAAGCTACAGTACATGTACTTCATGGAATACTATGCAGCAATCAAAAAGAAGGATCTCTTACTCTTTGAGACAGCATGGTGGGACTGGAGATTATGCTAAGTGAAATAATCCAGACAGAGAAAGACAAGTATCACATAATCTCACTTACATGAACCTAATGAACAAAATAAACTGATGAACAAAAATAAATCCAGATCAGATACTTAGAAGCATGGAATCTCAGAGAGAAGGTGGGAGAGAGTGGTTGGATGGGGAAAGATCAACCAGAGAACTTACATGCATATATGCATAACCCATGGACACAGATAATAGGGTAGCAAAGGCCTAGGGCAGAGGCAGGGATGGGCTAGAAGAGTTCAATGGAGAAAAAAGAGGACATGTGTAATACTTTCAACAATAAAGAATTTTAAAAAAGGATAATTAAAGAATTTTATGAATAACTCTATGTCCACAAATTTAATAACTTAGATAAAATGGAGCAAATTCCTTGCATGATACAAGCTATTAAAATTTATACAAGGAGAAACAAATAATCCAAATAAGTTTTATCAATGGGAGAAATTGAATTTTAGATAATCAATTATATTCTAAAAAATAAAGCACCAGTCCCAAATGGATTCATCAAACATTTAAGGAAGAAGTGATACCAATGCCCACAATCTCTTACAGAAAGTAGAAACAGAGAAAACACTTCCTAAACTCAATCTATGAGATCAGAATTACCCTAACACTAAACCAGATAAATACATTACAAGAAAGGAAAACTTGCATAATAATACCTCTTGTGAATATAGATGGAAAAATCCTCAGCAAAATATTAGCAAATCAAAACAACAACATAGATAAAGGAGTTATACATTATGACCACCAGGGATTTATTCCAGATATGCAAGGCTGGTTCAATATTTAAAATCAATTAAAGTAATCCACCACCAAACCATAGAAAGGAGAAAAATAATTTGATCATACGAAAAAATATAGAAAAAGCATTTGACAAAAATCTAACACCCATTCATGATTTTTAAAACTTTCAGCAGGAGAATCCAAGATGGTGGCATAGGTAAACACCTACACTGCTGCCTCGCACAACAATTTCAAAACTACAACTAAAAGACAGAACGGACATCATCCAGAACCACAGGAAAGCTGGCTGAGTGGAAATTCTACAACTAGAAGGAAAGAGAGGGGCTCACAGAGACCCAGAGGAGCTGCAAAAAGCTGAGGTACGGAGACGCGCGCTTTGAGAGCGGGTGCCGGAGAACCTGGTGGCTTTCTCTGGCGGGAGGGAGACGGAGACTCTCAAAGGCATTGAACCCCTTGTCCTGCGACACTAAACCCCAGATCCAGCCGAAACTCATACGGGGGGAGTTTGGACTGTGAAAAGGGAGAAATGCACGGAAACTTAGGGGAGTCGCAAAAGATCAGAAGTCTGGTGGTGCGCACAGCACTATGCACACAGGACCGACTGCTGATTGTGCCACTGGCTTTCATGAGTGGGCGGGAGAAAGACCCCCCCCCCAACTGTGTCACATCTAACTCCACTAAACCCTGGTTTTGGGCGAAACCCTGGGAACCCAGGCTCATAAGGTCCCGGAGCACAGGGGAGCCGGAGGGGCAGCAGTCTAGAGGCACTGCGAGAGAGCAGGGTGCACAAAGGGACCGCTCCAGCGATTACCCAGTCACGTGAGAGTCAGGGGCCATAGAGGACAGGGCTGACTGGAAGGCCAGATGGTCCCTTAAGTCCTGACACTCCACCAATCCCAAGCTCAACAGAGAGGCTTCTGCAGTTTTGCAAGTCTGGTATTATAAGGCTGAATCCAACACCGAAGTTCTCCAGGCATAGTGAAAATGCCGAGACAAGGAAAGGGATCACAAACAAAAGAAATGGATGAAAACAAATGACTGGATATAGAGTTCAAAATCATGCTTATAAGGTTTTTCAAGAATATCCTAGAAAAGTTGGATAAAGTTAGCGAGAGCCAAGAGGAGATCAAAAAGAACCAACTGGAGATGAAAAAGAATGAATTAGAGATGGAACAGATCCAACTAGCGATGACAAAGGACCAACTAGAAATTGAACATACACTAACTGAAATAAAAAATATTATACAGAGACCCAACAGCAGACTAGAGGAAGGCAAGAATGAAGTCAAAAATTTGAAATATAAAGAATCAGAAAACAATCAACTGGAAAAGCAAGAAGAGAGAAGAATCCAAAAATGTGAAGATAATATAAAGAGCCTCTGGGACAGCTTCAAGCGTACCAACATCAGAATTGTGGGGG